>OZ005657.1:113897175-113954675 GCA_963930645.1 Salticus scenicus
TTTCATTTTTCTCAAATACTGCATTTTTCAATTGTGTCACTTTTCTTGCCAAGATGCGAACTGTTCACCATTTTACTTAACCCGTTAGTAGTCGCTATAAACAGCGCCACCTATTACAGATTGCGCACTTTTTATTTAACTCTCACCAATAATTTTAAGAAGTGATGTGATCGACGTTCCTTCGATTTTATTTGCGTTTTACGTGTATCAAATGCTACTTCTAAAAATTTTTGGTGGCTATTGAATAAAAAAATCTCAACACTGAAGGATGGGCGGCAAATCGACCAACTAGCGACTACTAACGGGTTAAATAAAACAAAAATAAAAATAAATAAAAAAATAAAAATAAAATAAAAAGGAATTTTGCAAAAACTTCGCATTCGAAAAAATTAGCATGTCATTTGCACATTAATTTTATTCATCAATTTATGAGCGGAATTATAAAGAACATTTACCTTTTCCTTTATATATATACATTTTTTAAAATTCAATTTAAAAAAATTTATTTAAATAATATTATGTGGCATAAAATTTTTAAAATCAAAGGGGAAACGTAAATGGAAGTACTATTGTTTTTCTCAAATTATTTTTCTGTTTTTCCCTATATAATAATCATGACAAGTATTTTTGGGGAAAATTCTTATTATAAATCAGAGGAGGATTTAATAGTGATATCATGTGCCGTATTATTATGCAACTGTCACACACAGACTTAATTTCTAATCTATTTTCAGAGCCTGATTAAGCCCAGGCACACTATCATCACTATGTTCCAACAATAATTTTTGACTTATTTGTGTGGAAGATCTGTTCTTTAATTTGGTAGTGACTGTTATTAGAAAATAGTGAAATCTAAGTAGCGATGGCTTTAAGAACTCGGGAAACCTACAAAATGTTTGAAGGGGTTGTACAAATAAATAATAATAATAATAATAATAATAATAATAAAGGTATTTTCAACTTATTTATAATTTAGCGAATTATAGATTTATCATTTACGAAATAAGTTTGTACCATTATATATATATATATATATTGTGTGTAAGGGGGGGAGGGGGAGTCCACTCCACGAGCATTTAATGCACATTAAGGCTCATTGACCTGCCCCTACAGCTTAATGCGGATTCCAAATCACTGAATATTCATGCCTGAACCGGGATTCGAATCTGGAACCTGGGGGGGGGGGGATGCAATTTATTTCGTCAGAGAAATCCAAAGTTCATATGACGAAACTTATCCAGATTTTTCTGCTAATTTGTTTGACGCGTTTATTTTGAACTTTCCACTGCTAGCACAAGGGAAAAAAAAAAAATATCAAAGCATTAAAAAAAAAAAAAAAAAAAAAAAAGCTTATGAAACATCATATCTAATGTAGTTGCTTATAAAAATATTTCTTACTCGGAAAAAAAAAAAAAAAAAAAAAAAAAAAAAAAAAATCAGAATTTTTGTTTCCCTGTCGGAGGCCCTGAAATCCAGGGCCCTTTATTGCTGCAAGTGCAACTAATAGCCTAATTTGCATAGACTCAAACACGCACCACTATTTTCAAAAGATACTTTTCTCCTTATTTTAACAAGGGATATCTGTCAATTTTAAATCGAAATCAATTGTTTAAAAATAAAATAGTCGTGACTGTATGACCTCCTCCAGCCGTAATGAAGCTGTGTCAATATTTCTTGGCGATGTTTTTGTCACGGCGGAGTTTTGGCGAAGAACGTTTGAATAGTGTGGACGCGCTGTTGCCTATCCCGTGTTTCCCTTTCTGTAAAACAGTTCGTGTTCGTATTTGGATCACTTCCCCTTGCAGGCCCCTCACAATGGATATCCCTTCCCTACTATAGTATGAACAAAACCAGCCTAATGCTAAACGATCCCCCCCCCCCCCCTCCTTTCTTCCTTGTCAAAGGTGTAAATTTTTCTTTTATTCTATCATCAAATGGTGTCTCGGACTTTATATACCGTTTTTCTTTCAATACTTCATACTGCATGCGTGTCTTTTTGAATTAAATATGTTTCGAGCGAGAAAAAAGTATTATAATGATTTACAAGGAAACTCAGAATTGCGATCGGATCGGCCTGAAGATATAATTAACAATGTAGTTTTCTATGCAGTATATGCTGCTGGTTTTGAATGCCAAGGATTTTTATTATAAACATAAAAATATATGTGAAATAAGCAGCAATTGTTTGGATTCGAAATAATTAAGTACGATATTTCATGGGGGGGGGGAGAAAAAGAAATAAAGGCACGAGCGTGGCATGAATGTAGCAAGGCCGTGTCGCTTATTTGTTTACGAATATATTGTGATCTTGAGTGCCAATTGCTTTAATCGTGTTTAAATGATGTTAAAATACTTCAAACAGTACGTATCTAAATTTTTGAGTTTCGTAATTTCGGTAAAATAATACTTTTTTCTTCTTTCATTATTTTCTTTCTTTCTTTCTGGTTACTACTTTTGAGTTGCATAAAAAAAAAAAAAAAAAAAATGGTAGACTGAATTACGCTTTTTAAGTTCTTTTATTCTATCATCATATCGTTTCTTGAACTTTACATATTGATTTTCTAACAATACTTCATAATGCATGCCTATCTTTTTTATTTAAATACGTTTCGAGGAAAGGAAAAAGAAAAAAAAATGATTTACAAAAATAATTCAGAAGTTTTATCTACAATATTTATTTTTTTATTTATTTTCCTTTTATTATTATTATTATTATTATTTTGCTGATGAAAGATTGTGCTTAATTATTTCGACCCTAAACGATTGTTGATTGTTTTCATATTTTGTAGTGTTCGCTTACAATTTTTTTTTTTTTTTTTCACCAGTGTATTTTTTGATGGTAAATAATTTTTTCAAAAATTACTATGCAATCTACAGTCATACCCTTTATGTACCATGTAGACTCATTTAATATTTAAAAAAAAAAAAAAAAAAAAAAAAAAAGTATATATATCAAGCATTTTTCCTGACTTGCAAATAATTTAAAACATATTTTACACTCCAAAAGCAATTTAAGGCTTTTATAATAATAGAAGCAGCCTTATGAGCTTACTTGAAGCCATAATCTACTAGGAGAAATCAATCGTTTGACAAAATATGAAGACTAGAAATGTGGTAATGGGAAATTTTGAATATCAGATGAGTTAGAATAACGTTGAGTACATTTTATTTTAATCAGACTCTTCTTGTAATTCGCAATAATTCAATTCGAAATAAATAATAATAATAATAATAAAGACATTCGCAAACAGACATTCACAAAAATAGTTATTAATTTGATCTTTTTTATATGTGGTGTGCATTTGTAGTGTATTTTCTACTTCAAGGACTTAGGTTTGAAGCAATGCCTCCGAGGAAGTCTTTCTATGGGTACTGAGCGAATTCAGGGCCCTGAATTCAAGCGAATTCAGGGAAAACAGCTGAAAACTCCGAATTACTAGACAGTCGACAGCTACCTGGGTTCAATCCCGGCACCTTCTGTGTACTAGCTTTAAGAGCAAAATCTTACTGATACTGGTGGAGGGGAGTATTTTGCATTTAAAAAATGTTAAATTTATTTTTGAATTCAATACGATTCAGTATAACTTGACTTAATCAGAACCATATTTCTGATTGCAGAAAGATGGATCTAGGCATCATTTAGAACATGGCTCCAATTAATAGTTTGAAATCAGTTATAATACCAAAAATTCAAAAGTCATAGCACTAAAAATTTAAAAATTAAAACTTTCGTTGGAAGTAAAGTTTATTCCGATATATTCTACATAGTTTGTATTTAATGTGGATATAATGTTTTGGTTTAATATGCACGCATTAACTCCTACAGATACAGCTTGTTTGAAATTGGAAATTTTAAACCATACTCGTCGTGAGGAAAGTTTTGGATAAATTTACTATTTTTACATTTTAATTAATCATGCTTTTTCTTTTTCTTTCTTTCCTTCTTTTTTTCTTCTCTTTCTCTCTGTATGTCTCTTTTTCTCCCATTACCTTTTACATTCCGTTCGAAAAATGCATTGAATTTTTTATTTATTTTATTTCGGGTACTCAATACATAAGTAATAAATGTCGCAATAAATAAGGCTTTTTACAATTTTTCATAATTTTGAAGTATTTTCTTTCCTTTTTAAGCTAAACCATAATCATAATGAGCATTTTTCCCTCTGGGTGAGGATACGGTATAAATATATTTATTTATGTATACCTTTGACTTGGCACCATTGAAGGTTTCATACATGAGCTTATATTTCCATTTAATATTGATAAATTGAACTATATTAGGTTTTTTTTTAATGATATATATATTTAAGCACCATTTCTTATGGTTTTTGATATATTTTTTTTACAAATTTGAAACCTTTTTTTATGAATTCATATCTTCAGATGTTTAATAGAAGCTACTTAAAAGAATTAAGGATGAATTTTGCAGTACCTTTGATAGAAAAAATATTAAAAATAAAACGAAAATCATTTTTTTTTTTTTTTTTTTTTTGCTTGCAAATTTTTACATAGACATGCACTTCTTAATTTCTTTCCAAAAAACTAATTAATACGTTTCAAAATCCATCCCTAATTATTTTAAGTAGGTTCTATTAAACCTCCAAAAATAAAATAAATAAATAAAGTCTTTTTTTAAATATCTGTAGAAGTTTTAGCATTTTGAAGATCATGAATTCATGAAAAAATGCGAACTGAGAAAAAGCAATTTAAAGATTTCAAATCTGTAAAATATATACATATATATATATATATATATATACAGTAAAGCACCGTTTATACGTCCTTTTAGTGAAGTCCCGATTCATTCCTATTCATTTTAATGCAATTCGTTTATACGCCGCTAATATCGGTTATACGTCTTTTCTATATTAAAATTCGTAAAATTACTCGACCTGTCATTATTTTCCATTCTAAATAAGACAGATTTATCCTAGAAAGCATCTTAAATGGGGAACACAGGAAATATCGAAGGATACTGATCAAAGAATCAATTTAATTCACAGTAGAATATTTACACTCATAGACATCATCAGGCTAATATTAAAGATTTTTAATGTTATCTGTATGGACATAAATCTTATGATTATTATTAAAGATACGCTATATATATAATTAATATTCAAAATGTGATCTTATAGTTCTTAAGAAATGTAATATAATACTCAATATATGATATGTGTAATTAGTACCCAGTCATGCACTAATAGTATGATTTTTCTCACTTTTTATAATGAATCTTTTTCTTTTAAATTAATTATTGGTTTTAAAAAAGTATAATATACATTTACTAACTTAAGAAACTTTATTAATTAGTATTTTCCTATAAATTTTGCTTAAGTGTCATTAAATTTGCAGTAATAAAACTGTTATTATTAAAATTTGGTTATACGTCTTTTCATTTATACGTCCTTTTACGTCAGTCCCTTGAAAGACGTATAAACGGTGCTTTACTGTATATACACTGGTTCTCATAATTATAAGGACACCCGTTTTTCTATATTAACCAAACACTGAACACTATTATTTAAACAAAAATATTTTTTATTAATTTAAATTTCATTAATAGACTAAATTTAAAAAGTTTTATTGTTTTTTTTTTTATCTATACAAACTTTAAATACTGTCAAAAAGATGATTTTTCAGGTGTTCACAATTATAAGGACAGCTCGAATCTTAGTAATTTTTTTTCAGTTATTCTTTAAATTAATATTTTATTGGGGTTCTTTTTAGGGTGAAACAGTCAGACATTCTCTCTGGTATATATATACATTTTTTTAAAAATATTCAGTTTCAATACCATTTCATACAGCATAGATGATATTCTGAATACATTTAAACTATTTAAAATTGCTTTCCACTTGCATGCACTTTTTTAATATGATAAGTTAAGGTTTTTTCAACTTTTAGGCCTCGGGAAAGGCAATAATACAGAAGTTTCTTTCTTCAAACTATTTCCTATTGCTCTAGAATTAGAGCAAAAATGTAAGTCTTGTTGAAAAAAAAAATATTATTACCCCCCAAAATCTAACAAAAATCTGAGAATTCCACGTTTAAAATTTGCGGATATTCTTTTGATGTTCATAATAATAGAAAAAATTACTAAATTCATTCTGCCTTCAGTAGAAACAGCTCCCAGAGCACCATAGATCCACCTTTAGAATGCCCGATTCATATCTGCTTTTAAAAATTCTGCTCTGTCTTTCGCTATCTTCAGATTATGCCAGTAACTGTTAAAACCATTTGGTTAATCAAGAATAAAATGTTTTTCATCCGAAAACGCAACATTTTACCATTTAATATTGTCTTTATTCAACTTTAACACAGACGTTCTTTCCCCCATTAAATGCTTATTGATTATTACAGGTTTTTTTTATTCATTTTAACATATTATTAATTATTTTAAACATGCATAAATGTGGACCCCAACCTTTCGTTAAAAATTACGAGCAAATTCCGCAGCAGTCACGAGTAAAACAGTAAGAGGAATTATGAGTCTTCGATCTCTGTAAAACAACTCTGATTTTGCATCAGATCTCTCTCCTATCGAACCTGCAGTTCAACGTTTGATCACATTTCCTTCAGCAATTTTAGATCTTCGAATTTCATTATAAATTCGGTGAACTGAAATTATCCTTCCACTTAACACATTTATCATACTTCACTACATGAACGTTCTTTTTTTTGGAGGAATTATCAGTAATGTCCGTCCAAGAAAAATTGAAGGCTTATATATGAATTAATCTAGCCCAGTAGTTAACAAATTCGCATGTCAACTGTAATTTATCCGCTAGTAAGTTAAATAAAATGAAAAAAATCTTGATTGTCCCTATAATTATGAACATCTAAAAACGTGGAAAAAAAAATATTTTGCAATATTTTTTTATTAATTTTGTTTCATATTAAAAAAATTATAGCAGTTTTAGTTTTTAGAATACTAGATATATTAACCAAAAATAAATTCAAAAACTGGCGTACAGACAATAGCAAGAAATTAGAACTTCTTCACACACCATAAATTTTAAATCAGCACAACCGGTTTCGAAAGGACGTAGCCTTTCTTCATCAGGTGCAAACACGTGCAACTGCCTTGGAGGCAAAAGCAAGAATGAAAGCAGGACAAAATCCAGAGGGGGAGGAGCAACACAAACAACCAATAGGAAGCAACATGCAGGGCAGGACCAATCAGAGAGGAACACACGTACGCACACCACAAAAAGAGGAGGGAGGAAAGGAGTAAACATTTTTTTTTTTTTTAATTTCAATAATATTAAACTAATAAGTAAATTTAATAAAATTTATCCATTAATTATTATTTTTTTTTATTTTAATTAGAAACCTCTGTGTACAGGAAACCTTTCTCTGTTTCTAACCCTCCCCATGCTCTCTCTAATCATCCGGCTAAACAAAAAATTGGCACCTTTTACACTTACGTGTATCGTGCCCTTAAAATTTGTTCTCATACTTCTTCTCTTAAAGAAGAACTGAATTATTTAAAGTCTGTTGCTATTAAAAGAGGTTTTAGACCCTCTATAATTGATAAAGCTCTCAAAAAGTTCAGTAGGCCAACTTATAATTCTACTCTTTCCATTGATGATAAAATTAAACCTGATAATCTTGTGGTCTTACCTTTTTATCCCCCCTTAAGTTTTAAATTAGCCAAAGTTTTGAAGCGTTTCAATTTTCACGTTATTTTTAAACCTGTCAATAAATTCCAATTCCCTTCAACCAAATCCGCTGTTCCTGAGCTTCAAAAATGGGGTATCTATAATGTCCCTTGTAATAACTGTGATTTATCTTATATTGGTCAAACTAAAAGAAATCTTGAATGTCGTTTACGTGAACATTCTCGGTATGTTGTTAATCAAGAAATTTATAAATCTTCTATTGCGAAGCACTGTTGGGAATTTGATCATAGTTTTAATTTTAAGAGTGCCAAAATTATCTTTCATGCCAAACGCGTTTCCGAACTGGATTTTTTGGAAAATTTAGCTATTTACCTTAATCGTGATAAAATTGTCAATGAAAAATCTGATTCCACTTTGCTGTCTACAGCCTGGAAAAATTTGTTTAATTCAATTAAATAATTTCCTTCATTAGTTATAATAAAATAATTCTAATTAAAATAAAAAAAAATAATAATTAATGGATAAATTTTATTAAATTTACTTATTAGTTTAATATTATTGAAATTAAAAAAAGATAGAAAAAAAAAAAAAAAAAGTTTACTCCTTTCCTCCCTCCTCTTTTTGTGGTGTGTGTACGTGTGTTCCTCTCTGATTGGTCCTGCCCTGCATGTTGCTTCCTATTGGTTGTTTGTGTTGCTCCTCCCCCTCTGGATTTTGTCCTGCTTTCATTCTTGCTTTTGCCTCCAAGGCAGTTGCACGTGTTTGCACCTGATGAAGAAAGGCTACGTCCTTTCGAAACCGGTTGTGCTGATTTAAAATTTATGGTGTGTGAAGAAGTTTTAATTTCTTGCTAGATACATTAAGTCCACTTAGTATAATCTTGTTCACAATTATTTTTACATTAGTTATTTCAAAACGTAAAGTGTCTTTATAAATATGAGAAGGAGTGTATATATAAACTATAAAACATGTTGTCTAAATATATATTTAATTGTACAAATCTAACCTAGTTCAATTTATAAACATTAAATGGAAATGTAAGCTTTTCAATGAGACCTTCAGTGGAGCCAAATCAAAAGGGCCAAGCCAAGTCCCCTTAAATGCATACAAATACAAATTTTCCTATGGAACAATACTTACATTTTCTCCTTGTTATGCGAAAATGCGTAGCTCTATATAAAAATAACAATAATAATGTTTCTCATCTTTATCCCAGCTGTCTGATAAACGGAAAATTTTCGAAGCACGATATGACGAGAAAGGAAGTGTTTTTGAAGTAAAGTAAAAAATCAATAGAAGAGTGACTGTCGAAGATTTTCTTTTTCCCCTTTTTTGTTCAAATCTCGTGATTTATACTGCTCACGAATCACTGGAAAGAAAAGAAAAATAATAAATAATAAATAAATAAATGAGCTCACATATACAAATGAGAGAAGATAATAAAACCCCTCCATGTCGGTTTGACGAAAATGTAGAGGAAAATGCAGAGCTGCTAAATTAGCGAAATAAAAATACTAATCAAAAACGATCAAATTTTCTTTTGGTGTAAAATTTGTCTCAAATTGCTTTAAATTCGGACTTTTTTTTTTTTGATTTTATAGAAATAAATTAATTTACTGCCTTTACATTAATCTGAAATCTTCAGACCTTTATTTTTTTTTTTTATTATTATTTATTTATTTATTTATTTATTTTTTTTTTTTTTTTAAGGTTTTAAAAGTAGATATGTTTGTAAAGTTCACTTGAAAAGATAGTCCATCTGGAGACTGAATGGTTAGCGCTCTAATCCGCTGTTAACTGGTGTTGATTTCTAGTCCCGATTCAGGAATAGATGTTCGTATCGAGGACCCGATCTAATTAGCCATAGAGTGCAAAATAAATAAATAAAATAAAATTAATAAATAAACCATAAGTCGTGTGTTTTTTGTGTTTCTGCTCCCTGCTTGCTCCGCTCACCAACTCCCGGGTAGGTTTTGCCGCCCTTGCCGGCTCGCTTCACTCATTAACCTGCGGAGCTCTACCCGCCTACTCGCCGCTCGACAGAAAAAAAAATGGAACAGCCGCAGCAGTAACATTATATATATATATATATATACGGAGAAAAAACAATATATTTATCTCAGAAACGTTTTGAGTTATAAAATGTTTAGTGAAAAATTCGATGTTTCGTAAATTTAAAAAATATGACCCGCTAATCCGTATTTTGTTAAAAGTTTTATACGATTGGAAAGAAAATTAAACGGTCTTTCTAAAGATACTTATAGTTAAGGAATTAAAACATTGGTTTTTCGTACAGGGCGGTTCAAAAAGACATGAGCGAATGTGAGCCCCCCCCCCCTCAAAAAATAAATAAATAAATAAATAAATAAAATAAAATAAATAAATCAGATATATATAATTTTTTTTGGTTTGTTTGTTTGTTTAAATGTTAAAAAATATTAAAGTAGCTGTATTTTTCAAAAAAAGTTACATCTTTGTAAGTGGGAAGAACCGTTCTTTTGAATGGGACAGGTGTATTTCCTGTATTTTTATTTATTTACATAGAACTGGAATTTAAAAACAAAACTTGATAAGATATAAGATTAAAAAAAAAAAAAAAAAAAAAAAAAAAAAGGAGGGGGGGGGGGAGCTCAAAATGAGAGTTTCGGAAAATCTATGCGTGTGTTTCACAATATAATTTATAGCTCACGAAAATCTAGCAACTGCATTTCAATTTTTTTTATGGTTTGTTCCTCTCATTGAAATCTGTATTTAATAATAATATAATAATTTATTTATCTTGAAAACCTTTTAAGTTATAAAATCTTTAGTGAAAAATTCGAGAGATGTTTCGTAAATTTTAAAAATATGAATTTCTATTACGTATTTTGTTAATTTTTTTATACGGTTTGAAAGAAGATTATATGCCTTTCTAAAGGTACTTTTCGTTAAAATATTGAACGATTAATTTTTCGTACAGGCAATTCAAAAAGAGATGAACGAAAGAAAGAGAAATTTTGGATATTTTAAAATAAATAAATATTTAAAAAATCCGTATTAGAAAACAAAAAAATAATTACACCGTTAGAATAGGGAATAAATGGTACATATTTTGCATATCTCGACCGTTACGGAGGGAACGTCTTTTAAAAACGCGCAAAATTTTTTTAAATTCCTTTCTTCTTTCCGCGGAGCGCTTTTTGATGAAGGTTTTTGGAGAAACTTTTTGCAAGTTGTCAATTAGAGTACTTTTTTAACACTAGGTTTTTTTATTAATGACTTCGTTAATTAAGGTGACATAAATTTCTAATCAAGATAAACGTGGTCCTTGGATTATTCGGCAAACATTGGCACCTTTTGCAACCCTGAGCACCCTTTTGTTAGCCAGAAGATATAGTCCTAAACAAAAAAATCGGACAGCAGCAGTAGTAACTTTTTTTTTTCTTAATATAGAGATAATACCTTATTAATAAAAGAAAAAAAAGTTTTTTAAAAACATAATTTCTAGATACTTTTTCTGATATAAAATGTGATGCATAAAATTATCCATTCTATAATTCACATCACTGCTCGGCATGAAAATTGCCTCTGACACCATTTCAGCATATTATTATGTAAAATGACCCCCTGAACTCGAATATGACTTTCATTTTCCCCTATCACCCCCCGTTTTTTTAGGAATGACCCCCTATTTTTATCATTTTTCGGTGATTTTATGGCTATAAATTTGATTTTTAGGAGGGGGGAGGATTATTTTAACCGTTAAATATCTTCTGAGGGACTACAGAATTGGAAAATTCTAAAACATGGACATTTGCGACAAGGGAAAAAATTTTGGGGAGGATTTGCCACTGAAATTATGCATTACATATCTCATATTTTTTTAATCTGTTATTAATATTATTTTTTAAACTTTATATATTTTTATTTTTTAGGTGTTAAATTAATTCTTTTTCATTCTTCAAATCAAATTCATGGTCATAAAATTATTGAACAGGAAGAAAAAAAAAAAAAAAAAAAAAGGAGGGAGGGGGGTGGTGTTACTAGAAAACAGTGGGTGACTGGCAAAATGGGAGTCATATTCGGATTCAGGAGGTCATTTTACAGAAGAATCAGCAAGAATGGTACCAGAACTCTTTTTTTTTTTCAGAGCAGTGTAATTATTAAATTAAAAAATACATTTTCTGTTAAATTATTAAAAACTTTAAAAAAAAAATACTTTATCATTTAAACAAATGAATAATTTAAGTGAAAATAAGTTTTGCATAATATTTTTTATTATTTAATGTAAATTTAAAATAATAATTTCCAGTTGAAAACAATTGTTTTTAAATCTGAACAATTGTCAATGAAAAATTGTAAATCTATGCAAAAAACCAAAAATTTTCAAATGTTCTCAATCATTCTTTTTTTTTTTTTTTTTTAATATCAATGCTAGAAAACATATTTTATTTAATTAAAAAATATATAAACCAGATTATAGCTAAGTACCATCCCGATTATATCAGCGTTCTTTTTTTTTTTTTTTTTTTCTTTTAAGAAAAAAGGCATTGAAACCGGTCTGTTTGTTTAGAAGCAAAATTACTAGACACACACAAATAGACAACATATCTATGGGATCCCCCACCCCCCACCCCAAAGAGCCAGAACAAATTTACTATTTTTGCTACGTTAACCGAAGATGTCAATTTATAAATATAAATTTTGGGAATTCCATCGCCGCCCGTAAAATATTTATTACACGGCGGGCCGTGGGTTGGCCCGTACATGACTTAAAATAATAATAACAATAATGGAAAATGAAGCATATATACAATCAATATGAAAACCGGATATTGTTTCTATAAACGTGATTTCTCGCTTTGAACGACTGCAGGGGTACACGTCGACTGCTTACGGATAAGAGAAATCTGTCAGTATGTTTGAGACTTCGAAGCTGACTTGTTTTAATTACTCTCATAGGTATATGCATAAGGAGGTGGGGTGGGGGTGAATGTATTTTCCCCACAAGTTAACTGATTCGTCTATTAATGCAGGGCTAATTTTTATAGGAATAGGACTGAATAATATTGGACGGTTGGGTTGTAATCATGAAGGCGTAAGTGAATGACAACGTTATTCTTTTTCTTTCTCGTGAATTTTAAGTACTTCTAATTCAAAGTATCTTATTACTCAAAGTACTGAAGGTTTATGAAGTATTTCTTTTTATTTAAACAACAACAACAAATTTCATTTTGAAGAAACCATTCTCCCTGCTATTATTTAAACAATATTTTTTTTTCCTTTTTTTTTTTTTAATAAGATAATGTTTTATATTAATGATTATAACTGTTAGTTATTGTAATTAATCAATGATAATTCATTTATCAATAACTAATTATATATTTTATAATAAACTTTTTTATCTTGATTTTCTATAAAACATTAAATCTTTCTGCTTATAGAATCTACCTATAAAAAAAAAAAATAAGCTGACAACGACTAAATGCTGAAGTTTGTAAGAAATAATTTAAAATATTCCACAGGCTGTCGCTATCGCAGCACCAAATAATTAAATATTCATACTCTGACTCAGAATAAAAACGAAGGGAAAAAATGATATATGAAATAAAAAAATTCTTAGCAAAATTTCAGGGGGAAAATGATAAATTTTGATTATTTTTTAAAATGTAAAAAATCCGTGTTATATATATATATATATATTTGTACTTAATTTTATATGTATTTTCAAAAATATTTATATGAAAAATGTCGACTTTTAGATAAAGTTGTGCAAGTTTGTAGATAAAGTTGTATAGTTTGGAAAAGGCAGATTTGAAAACTAGGAGTAAGTAATTTTTATTGCACGTTAATAAAGTAAATAAATAAATAAAAGTCATTTCTGATGATTTACTTTCGACTTTTTTTTTTTTTTTTTTTAGTGTAAAAAATTTTTAGGCTTAAAAATTTATTTATTTATTTGTTTTACTTTACTTTTAATACTTTTGTGTACTTTTTTTAATCTTATATCCATAGTTTAATAGTTCAAAAAATGGGATCCATGTACAATATTTATCTGACGTTTATATATTTATCTAAAGTTAGTGCCTGTATTAGTATATTAATTTATATAAGCTTAGTAAACATAGAGACCAGACTTCGGAAAGAAAAATGACAGAAATCAAAAAATGGTAAATTTGAGTTTGTGATTGAAAAATGTGTATGAAGTGCACTAATGGCCAAGAAATACGTCACATCTCTATCTCGCAATTTATCCACCTGAGGTGTATTTGCATCATTTTTATTCTACGCTTTATCGTTATCTTCAAGTTGATTTTTCTCAAACACTGCATTTTTTTTTTTTTTTTTTACTTTCTCTTACCCATAAGGTAGAGAAAGTATTGTTTTTGGGTCAAATTTTCGAACGCGAGATTTTGTTATATTTACACGTTTTGAGGTCCCTTGAATACGAAAATCATGTTTTTAGCAAATGGTCTGTGTGTCTGTATGTCTGTGTGTGTGTCTGTATGTCTGTGTGTGTGTGTCTGTCTGTTATCAGCATATCTCAAAAACAAATTATGGCAGAAAGTTAAAACTTGGTATTCTAAATGTGTATCATATACGGATGCTACAGTAAGCTTTTCGTTAAGATCAATCAAATGGTTCGTGTACAGGGACAATCAAGAGAATTCTAATACATTACGTCTATGGGGGAAATTGCAGGTAAGTAGAGTTTAACGTCTATAGACTGCACTAAACCAAATGAAACGAATATATATTTTTTGTAATAGAGATAGTTAACTGGGAAAAAAATTTGTGTATGTAGGAGCCTCGCCTCCCCCCCTGGGGGGGGAAGTCCCCCCTCGAGGGGAGTAAATTTTCATGATGGGTATCGTTCAAAAGAGCTCGCTAATACCTTTAAAACGAATGGTTGAACCATCGATCCGCAATAATTTAAAACAAAGTTATCGATTTTTTTTACTTCTAATGAAAAAAAACTTAAAAAAAAAAAAAAAATCTAATATTGAGAATAACTTACCTTTCTGTATTTTTCCTACTAAACTAATTTAAGTAAGTTTACAATAAATAAATGCACACATATATAATGAGCACGCCAGGACGCACACTCCTAATTCGATCATTAAGACGCGCTGGGATATATTTCTATCCCAACAGTACTTTCATTCATATCTTTACATTTTCTCAGTGAAAATGTTTAGTAAATGGGCCAAAAACATAATATAAAATATAGAAACAAATATAAATAGATAAATAAAAATTTAATTTATGCCAGTTTTTTTTAATCCCCCCTTCCCCTCCACCCCCCAACGCGTCTTCGCGGGCAGTGTTGCCAGACTGTGACTTTTTATCAGCAATAATTTTGAGAAGTGGTATTTGATAGTCATAACAGATAATCCTTTGATTTGATTTGTCTTTTATGTATACCAAATATCACTTCTCAAAATTATTGGTGACTACTGAACAGTGGCGGCTCGTGCACCGAAAATTGGTGAAGAGGCACATTGTATTGTACGCTGTATTCATTTATAGAATATAAATTTACATTTAACTAAGTATTTTTAGTTAATTTTAGATAAGAGAATGCTTAATAAAAATTATGATTAAAAATACTTAAATATTATTTTTGAGCTCTTCACTTATTTTCGGTTCACGAGCTGCCACTGCTACTGAATAAAAAAGTCGCTAAGTCTGCCAACACTGCTCGCAGGTTAGAAGTATATAAATTGAAATTTAAAGATCGCATTATAGAACCTTCAAATTTATGTGGAACACCTAAGTTTTATTTGAGCTTCGCATGTTACAGCTTAAAATAAAACATCACATATATTGCATACTAAATAAAAAAGAACATATATATAATAACACTTTACATTATAAAGTATAATAATAATTGGTTACCGAAATGCCGAACTACTGAATTAGAACAAAATTTATTGTTATTAAATTGATTACAAACTCAGAATTAAGGTCCTACTCTTGGGATAACATACGCATTAATATATTTTTGAGTCATTAAGTTTTTATTAAGCCGACTGGAAAAAATACACAAAAAAAAAAAATATTTTCCTGTGCTATGTGCTAAACAAGTTTAAATAAGTTTAACTTAAATAAATGCAATTTTATCACCATAATTTTATGAAATATATATCTGTTGGTGATTTATTAAAATTTTAAACCAATATTTTATGAAAAATTATGAAAAGTTAAAATTTTTAAGCAAACTTAATTTAATTTTTATTGAGAGGTAGAGTGTTGCCTACCTTTTGGATTAGCAAAAAATGTACGAAAACAAATATATTTGCATGAGCATACTCACTGATATTGAAATATGCTACATTAAAAGGTTTGAACCTATTTTCTACAACCCCCCCCCCCCCCCTAAATTCGCTCATGGGAACGTGAGGACGCTTAAAAAATATTCGATTTCAGCCCAGATATAGAAAATGTTTCTGTTTCTGAAGCTATGCTCTCATTCATTAGGGATTATTTTTAATGAAAATGTTAATATACTTTACAAAATGTATTCATTATATAAATGAAGACCAGTAAATAAAAAAGGGCTGGAAATAATTAAATTATTTAAATCAAAAGAAGGTACATTTTAAATCGTTACAACTGTCCATAATTTAAGTTTTAAATAGAAAATGAACAGAAATTTCGAAATATACCAAAGCAAATTACATTTGTTTATTTCCAAAACTATTTTTACCAACTAAAAAACGAAAATAAATTTAAATTTTTCAATTTGTAAAATACGATCCTAAAAATTAACAGTTTATTAAGTTTTAAATAAATATTTAAAACTTTCAAAATACTAAATATTTTCCAATTATTAGTTAAATGACTAAATATAAATGTAAGTTAAAGGTCTATCTCTATATGACCAACAATTTGTTACTTGTACGATAATATATATATATATATATATATATTTTAAGGAAAGTTAAACGATTTCTATAACAAGTAACTTAGATATACACTCTATAACAAGAAAAACGACGTACCAAGAAGGAGTAATGCAAACTAGACATAAATTGACATGCATACTGGTTTCGATGAAAAATGTAAAATTTTAAAGTTTGGCTGTCATCGAATGAGCATGTGATGCTTCAGCGCATCTTAACTGCGCAATTGGTAGAATATTAAAAATGAGAAATTTTGATTCCAGGTCATAAATTCTTCGAGAATTTTATTCTGTCTACTCAGATAGAGAGTAACTATGCTTCGCATACAGGTGCGCAAACAGTATGCGCAGAATTCAGCATTTAAGAGAGGTGTGTAGTTGGGCTCAAAGAAGCCGGTTGGTCTAATCTGTGAATTGTTTGACAATTGTATAGGAGATATACCACTATTAGGTAATATTGGCAGGAATGGATGAACCATAGCCGAAATCAGCGTCAGAGAGGAAGCGGTCGGCCTAGAGAGAGGACAGAACGTGAGAACCGATCAATCGTGAGAGCGGTACTCAAAGACCCAAATTCATCATTATGATCGATCCTACGTGCAACTGGTACTTCAGTGACTTCAAAGACCATGAATAGGCGGCCCAGAGAAATAGGGTTGAGCTCACGGAGTCGCTTGTGCGGACTGCTATTAAACTTTGTATACCGACATTCACGTTTGCAGTGATATCAGGATTGTTCGACCTGGAATGTCACTGAATGGAGTAGAATTGTCTTCAGTTGCGAGTCCTGCTCCGATTTGAGCCTCGATGTCCAGCGAAGACGCGTCTGGAGACGCCCCGAGAAAAGGATTCTAACCAGACTATCGCCAGCTATACGGCCCGACAACCAGGAGTGATGGTCTGGAATGTCACCCCTTTGGTAGTCATCCGAAGCATCTTTACAGCACAGCGGTACATCGACATCTACGTCCCGTTGTGTTTCCCTTCATATCACGCAATCCTGATCGTATACTTCAGCATGATAATGCCCGCTCGCGCACAAAGATAGTTTCTATTGCTTGTTTTCCTGCTTGTCTAACATTATTTTGGCCAGTTCAGTTGCCAGATATCTCTCCCACTGAGGACATTTGCAGCATCATGAAAAGGGTCCTACAACCATCTCGGCATTTTGCCAATTTAATGCACAGATTGGACAGAATTTGGCATGGTATCTCGCTGGAGTACACTTACCAACTCTATTAATTAATGCCAATCCGAATACCTGCTTACATAAGTGTCAGAAATGGACCAATGCGTTATAGACTTGTTGACTTTGTGAGATCATTTCTCTTGATTAAATCATTCAAATTTTCTAAAACTGTAATCATTTGTTTTTCTCCACACCAATTTTCGTCCTATTTGGATAACTCCTTCTTGGTGCGTCGTTTTTTTTTTTTTTTTTTTTTTTTTGTTATAGAGTGTATCGTAAAAGTTTATATAAAAAAGTTACATCAATGATTTATCTGATAATTAAAAATTTATTGAGTATCACTGTTGAAAAAAAAAATAGTTCGCACTCTGGCAAGAAAAGTAACACGAGTCGAAAAAAAAAAGGAATTATGTCATTGAAAATGCATATGAAGTGCCCCAACGTACACAAAAAGCGTCACATCTCTATCTCGAATATTAATCACTGAGAGGCAGCTGTGTCAGATTTATCGTAGGCTAGTCCATGCTTTATCGTTATCTTTAATTTATTTTTTCTCAAATACTGTATCTTTGAGTTGCCTCATTTTTCTTGCAGGGGTGCGATTTGTTTATCAGTTTTTTAAATACACTAAATTTTCTTGCATTTAGCGAGAAAGAACGTTTTTCGCTAAATACTTGAAAGTATTTTAATTTTGTGTAGATATTCTACTGAGATTCAGCTAGTAAATTTGACAGATCTTATATAACCTACATAAATAGTATTAGCAGACGGTTTTTTTTTTTTTTTTTTTTTTTTTTTTTTTAATATCATGCGTAAGCGCTTTAAAGAGACTTTCCTTGTGTGCTTGGTGCTTTGGGAGTAAGGCCGATTCACTGCACTAGGGTCCTAGGCATGAGGGGAGTCTTTCTAAGGGTTCCTAGCCCGTACTTTCGCAAATTTCGGAGAAAACTACGGAAAATTAAGAACGATTAGGCCGACAAGCGCGAACTGGGATCGAACCAGGCACTTCACATCTACCAGCTTTGAGTGCAGAACCTTTCGGCCGCTGGTGGGCCGACTTTCCTAGTGAATTATTTTATATGCATGCCTCTTGTTATGTTTTCCGGTCGTGCAGTTTTCAGAGTACGCATCTCGGCTTTATTTTGTAAAATCCTAATACCACCCTAACTGTAAACACTGTACGTGTGTGTTATTCTGTATTGTAAATCCTACAGCATTATGATTAGTCAGATACAAGCCCTGATCTCATTCGCAATCAGAACTTGCTGGAGAATTTTCACACCATAATGGCTAGCTAGTTCACATACACTTACTGTTTTCCGGAAAAATATTGGCTACATTTCCCTTGTCTGTAAATATTTTTTTATTCAAAATGTTGCAAAAATTGTGATTGGTAATTTATTTTCGAAAGTGTGTAAATTTAAATAAATGGTAATTTAATTAGATTGATAAATATTTAATTTTACCCCACCCCCCTTTTTTTTTTCTGCAAAAGATTTAGTAAATAACAATTTTATCACTTTTAAATTAAGTGGTTTATTGTTGGTTTAATATCCTATGCAAAAACACGTAATATTAAAATTTCACATTCAAATAATTTTAATCATCTCATTAAATATGATTTCAACTAAACACAAAGCTGTAGACATAATTTTTTTTTTCTGCTATGGCTTTTCCGACTTGGAGGGGTTTTAAACTTTAGTACATAATGTCGAATGTTAAAAATGAAGGCTAATTCGGCAATTTTCAACAAATCTGTAAATTTCGGGAAGGGGTGGAGGTGGGGTGGACTCCAGGCCCCTCTTAGGGCTCGTACGGAGGGGGAGGGGACAAGATACTACAAACTTGACTAAACATAATTTTAAATAATAAAGCATTTTAATTGGCAATTGTAGTTAAAAAAAAAAGTTTTTTTTTTTTTTTTGGTATTGTTAATCCAACCCATAAAGTATAATAATCCAACAACAATGAAAACATATCTTTTTTGGAAATAAAATCCGTACAGTAATAAAAAAAAAACTTTTTTTTTTTGGTATTGTTAACCCAACCCATAAAGTATAATAATCCAAGAACAATGAAAACATATCTCTTTAGGAAATAAAATCCGTACAGTTGTAAAAAAAAAAAAAAAAAAACTTTTTTTTTATTTTGGTATTGTTAACCCAATCCATAAAGTATAATAATCCAATTAATTTAGAAATTGCCCTTAAAATAAAAAGAAAATTAGTTTATCAGTTTCTTTTCTTTTTTTTTTTTTTTTAATTGCTGCCACGGAAGTTTTCATTTTGGTAAAACAAGCGTGTATTGTATCATAATACGCATACCTATAAGTACCTATTACAATATCAAAAATCGTTATTTCTTTTAAACTTCACAAAATGGGTGTCTGCGAGGTCACTTGGATAGGATAGCTAGCCAAGGTAGGTGAACTGCTGTTGGTTTAGAGAAGCTTGGGAGAGGTCATTATCAAGGTTTATATCTGCTTCTGGCAACGGATAGATGAAATTTTGCTTGAAGCAGAGCTTTTATTTATTAAAATTTTTTCGAAAAATAATGAGGATGAATTATGGTTGCTATGTAAAATAATTGTTGTCATGGTTAATAAAGCAATTACATATTGTATCATGCAGAAGAAATATATATATTAAGTATCGAAAAGTTCCTGCTATTGTGTTTGTAAAGGTTACTTAGAGGAAACTCATCAAAGGAAAAATCCAAGCCTAACATCGCAATCCCATTTTACATTACGCAAGATTAAACTGATAAACTTTGGATGAACAAAAGCTTTGTAAGTTAATACCATACATTAAAAAACACACAAAGTTTGCTTTGAATCGAAATAATCAAACATAATTCTTCATCAGACGAATAAAAGTAGGCACGAATGCAGCATGAAAACAATAACCGTGTTTCTGCATATTATGGTGTTAACCTATAATTTTTTTTTTTTCAACTTCGTTAACAAAAGTATTTAAGGGCATTTTTCTTGCCCCACCAGTTGCCGAGAGGCTCTGCTCTTGAAGCTGGTTGACCAAAGAAAGCGGGTATTAGGGGAAAATAAAAATATCAAAGATTTTAATTGCTGGCATAACATAACTTGTTTATAATGATTTTTATGCTCCAAACAATAGAAATTTTACTTGAAAATAAGAAAACTCAATAGAGAGAGTTAACAATGGAAGTAAAGAAACAAAATAAATCAACAGAGTTGATTTTGCATATGAAATATTTTAAAATTTGGTCAAAAGATTTTATTTTATTTTATTTTTATTTATTTATTTTTATTTTTAAATATTTCAATAATTATTTCATTACTTTTGAATGATCGATCAAAATGACTATTGTACAATAAGCTATTGGGAATTTTTAAAAAATTAGATAAATATCGTAATTACTATTATTCGCTTTCTTTGTTCTGAATTGTTTCTGCAGACAGAGATAATATATTTATCAGGTTATGCACATATGTATGTATTTATGTATGTCCGGATGTTAAGCCTTAGAGCATCACCGGATAAGTCGATTTCAGCTTATGATATGTTATTGGATTGTGTGAATGCTCAGAATATATGGCATCATGAACATTAATCTAATTGACAACAGGCGTTAAGAAGTATGTGTATATATATTTGTATATATTAATTTATATATATTCCACTGAGACTGTAATTAAATGATATAAGATTATGTTATACAGTCTTGTACAAATAATTACAAATTATACATAAGAATATGAGTTATATATTTTTGAATGAAAACAATGATAGACAGTCAGAATATAAAATAAAATAGTGAATAAAACTCTTGTATCCAAACACCATAAATTGCAATATCACACAACAATAGTTTTTGATCGAATTAATTAAGCACGATCCTTTTCTTCTTTTTCGAAATTTTACGCCGAAATGAATTTTTTCAAACTCAAGAAAATTATTGACATCTATTGACTTTTTTGTGTGCATGTGTGTTTGTATTTATACGCATGTACACAGATCCAATAAAAGTTTGTAAAAAAGGGAGGAGGGATGTAATTTTTGCATAAAGTCGTTTGTCAACCACAAAACCGTCTTTTGTACCCCCATATATACTATTGCTAATATTCGTTTTTATTCTTTCATATATATATATATATATATATATATATATATATATATTTTCTACATACACAAAACATAATAATTTGAAATTATCACATGAATTAACAACCACACTGGCTGATATATCGCACCCACAGGCAAGAAAAGTAACACAATTGAAAAATGCAGGATTTGAGAAAAATCAACAAAAGATAACGATAAAGCGACTAACCTACAATAAAACTGACACAAATGTCTCTCAAGTGGATAAATTTCGAGACAGAGATGTGACGCTTTTTGTGAACGTTGGGTCACTTCATACACATTTTTCAATGCCATAAACTCAAAATGGCTTTTTTTTTTTTTTTTTTTTTTTTTTTTGTGTCATTTTCTTGCCGGGGTGTCATATCTATATATATATATATCTATATATATATATAACGCGTGTAATGTATAACACCATCTATACAAAATAAGAAAATATATTACACGAGATTTCTCGCATTATATTAAAAAAAAAAAAAAAAAAAAAAAAAAAATCTCAGTCCAGTTAAAATTGAAGTAGGACAGACTAAAAAGCAATCAAATGAAGATTTTGCTTGATTGCGATTTTATTTCCTCGTTAATTTTGACTTTGAAGTGATTGACACGCTCAACATAATTTTCCCTTAATTTTGAATAATGTTTAAATTAATGTTCTTAAAAATATTTAAAAACAAATATATTATCATAACAGGAAATTTGCACAATCATTTATTGTAACCATCTGATTAATTCTGTACTTTCTTCACTCTTCAGCTAACGACATACATTCAAAATTTAAATTCTTATTCGCTCTTTTCCTTCTACGAAAAGCGCCGCCTAAAAAGCAAACACGGGCGCGACTATCCATATATTGGTGGAGAAAGAAAAAGCAAAGAGAAGAAGACAACGACGCGCCGAGTATGGAGTTTTCTCTTCTTTTTCTCCTGTCATTAATCTAAACTACTGAAGCCGGATATTTATCTGCGTAGAATTTTGAATGACTGCTCACCAAGGCTAGACAATATTATTTATTTTATCGTTTGATAGAAATAAAAGTACAGGTTTTCCTATGATCCGGGAGGGTTTTGAATTCCTAACCCCCTTCCCTTCCCTTTACTAATGTGCCACTGCCCAAGCTATAGTATGAAGATTTGATCAAGAAATTCTAAACCATAGCAACCGAATAATTTCGAATATCTCCGTATGCGCGTCCAAATAAGGAGATAACACAGAATGATAAATCAATATCGAATTCGTAACAAGAAATAATTAATTCATCGTAAACAACTCTCACTCCGCTAATACAAGAACCTGACATCCGAGATTAGTAAAGGGAATCACACAGTAAAAGAACTTTGAATGTCTCTTGGCTCGTAAACTTGGCGCGAGAAATAATTTATTCATCATCGAAGACCGAGCTCCACCATACTGCGCTTTATGCGCATAAGCTAGCGGCTACCTTTTCAATGTCCTTAATTATAGCCTCCCATTATTTCCCGGTTATTTGGAGAATTTCTAACTGTTCTTTATTACACAAACTGCTTTAAAAGAACAACTCAAACCGGGAGAACCACTAATCAAATTCCAAACAAGTTTCATTTAAAAAAAAAAAAGAAAAACAGATACCGACCATTTTTTATGAAGTACAATCATGGCGCTTTTTATATCACGATAAACCGGTACGTAAAACGTTGAACGAATTATCACTTTTGTTCACGAATTTCGATTGTTAAAGGTATATAACACTTGAAAAAAGTAAAAATAAATAAAAATAAATAATAAAATCTAAAAAGACACAGCTTAAAAGTTTTCTCAGATGATATCAAAAATAGGTATTTTGCAGGAATAAATGTGTTTTAACAACGACCTCAAAGAAAATAGAGTTCAGTTAATGAAAGTGCTAACGTGGAAGGCGGGTTTGAATGCTTCACCAAGCTTGAAGTCTCCTTTCCGAACAAATCCAGGTCCACTGAAACGCGTCCATTTTGTTGCCAGAAAGTTCTTTTAATCTCTTGCTTTTACTTCAACGTCGTTGCTTCGGAGTACCTGACTTTTAATTAATGCTTATCTCCATCGAAACCGGATAAAGACAAGAAAATAAATTTTTTCGGGGAAAAAAAAAAAAAAAAAAAAAAAAAAAAAAAAAAAAAGCCGCAAAAAGGGTGAAATTTAGTTTTGTCTCTGAAAAAAGCCCTGCCGTAAAATAAAATTCATTCAGAGTAAAACCCTAGAAATCATAAATGAGATATCTCTGAATTGAATAAAAAATAGTGATTTATCTATTTTTTTTTTTTTTTTTTTTTAGCTCAAATTAAACGTTAGTTAATTCATTACACTTTAAAAGAGTCTGTATGGTTTTAACCTTAAAAGGAAAAAAAAAAAAAAAAAAAAAAAAAAGTTTAAATATGAACAAGTCTGAAAATTTTGATATTTCATTTATGATTCTACGTTTTTTAGTTGGCCAACCAGCGGCCGAGCGGTTCTGCGTTCAAAGCTGGTAGATGGAAAGTGTCAGGTTTGATCCCAAGTCTTGCTCATCGACCTAACCGTTCGGAGTTGTCCGTGGTTGTCTCCGAAACTCGCGTAAATATGGGCTAGGACCTCTTAGAAAGACCCATACGGAGGGCGCTCCACCCATAGGCCTAGGACTCTAGCGCAGTCAATTGGCCTTAAACCCTACAACCAATCTACGTTTTTTGGTTCAAAAGTTATGAGCGGAATTGTAACTGATGTCAAGTCCAAACTACATTGCATTTCCAAACTTTAACGTTTCTTTTCTCATTTTTAATTTAATTTAATTATTATTATTATTATTATTTTGCCACTATCCGTTTAGATATCTTACCTTGAAATTACCCTATTGGCTTTTTTATAGTCTTAAAATGTTTGTACATATTTCATAAAATGAAATAAGGATTTAGAGGTACAAAATTTACTTATTTTAAAAAATATGTTAAACACAAAAAATTGAAATTTTACTAAAAGTTCAAATGATTTGGAAATATACAGGGTGTTTATAAAGTCCCGGACCCATTTTGATGTTTAATAACTCATAAAATAATGAAGATATAAACAAACTTATGGCATTTATTGATGGAATAACTCATATATTTTCTTTTCAGGTTTGAATATCTTTACTTTTGTAAATATCGTCTGCGCGTGTGGTTAATTTCAGATAATTTCATTTTCCAGTCTAGATATCTGTACTTTTCTAAATATCGTCTGCTTATTAATTGCATTTTTCTCTCTTTTGTTTTTGGCAACAACACTCCTTCTCATAATTATAAGGACACCCGTTTTTCTATATTAACTAAACATTGAACACTATTATTTAAACAAATATATTTTTAATTAATTTGACTTTCATTAATAGACTATATTTAAAAAGTTTTATCGTTTTTCTATCTTAAAAAACTTGAAATATGATAAAAAGATGATTTTTCAGGTGTTCACAATTATAAGGACAGCTCGAATTTTAGTAATTTTTTTCAGTTATTCTTTAAATTAATATATTATGGGGTCTCTTTTTATCTTTTTAGGGTTAAACAGTCAGACATTCTCTCTGGTATATAATATATATATACATTTCTTTTTAATATTCAGTTTCAATACCGTTTCATATAGCATATACGATATTCTTAATACATTTAAACTATTTAAAATTGCTTTCCACTTGCATGCACTTTCTAATATCATAAGTTAAGGTTTTTTTCAACTTTTAGGCCACGGGAAAGGCAATAATACAGAAGTTTCTTTCTTCAAACAATTTCCTATTGCTCTAAAAGTAGAACAAAACTGTAAGTCTTGTTGAAAAAAATACTATTACCCCCCAAAATCTAACAAAAATCTGAGAATTCCAAGTTTAAAATTTGCGGATATTCTCTTGATGTTCATAATAATAGAAAAAATTACTAAATTCATTCTGCCTGTAGTAGAAACAGCTCTCCAGAGCACCATAGATCCACCTTTAAAATGCCCGATTCATATCAGCCTTTAAAAAAATCTGCTCTGTCTTTCGCTATCTTCAGATCGTGCCAGTAACTGTTAAAACCATTTGATTAATCAAGAATAAACTGTTTTTCATCCGAAAATGCAACATTTCACCATTTTATATTGTCTTTATTCAACTTTAACACAGACGTTTTTCCCCCCATTAAATGCTGATTGATTATTACAGGTTTTTTATTGATTTTAACATATTATTAATTATTTTAAACATGCATAAACGTGGACCCTAACCTTTCGTTAAAAATTACGAGCAAATTCAGCAGCAGTCATTATGAGTAGAACAGTAAGAGGAATTATGAGTCTTCGATCTCTGTAAAACAACTCTGATTTTACATCAGATCTCTCTCCTATCGAACCAGCAGTTCAACGTTTGATCACATTTCCTTCAGCAATTTTAGATCTTCGAATTTCATTAGAAATTCGGCGGATTGAAATTATCCTTCCACTTAAAAGCACATTTATCATACTTCACTACTTGAACGTTCTTTTTTTCGAGGAATTATCAGTAATGTCCGTCCAAGACACATTGAAGGCTTATATATGAATTAATCTAGCCCAGTAGTTAACAAATTCGCATGTGACCTGTAATTTATCCGTTAGTAAGTTAAATAAAACGAAAAAATCTGGATTGTCCCTATAATTATGAACATCTAAAAACATGGAGAAAAACACATTTAGCATTTTTTTTTATTAATTTTGTTTTATATTAAAAAAATTATAACAGTTTTGGTTTTTAGAATACTAGATATATTAAGTGCACTTAGTATAATCTTGTTTACAATTATTTTTACGTTAGTTATTTCAAAATATAAAGTGTCCTTATAAATATGAGAAGGAGTGTATTGCAATGTTATGTTTACTTTTGATGTGTTTGTTCTATGTAGTACTTTTGCATGTGATGTTTTATTCGAGCGGAGATTAAGGAGAATGCATACACCACAAGAGAAAGCACAGATTTTATGGTGGTACATAGAAACGAAATCGATAGTGCAAGCACAGAGAAATTGCAGAAGAATTTACCAAAAAGATCCTCCATCCAAAAGCAGCATCTTGCGGTGGAAAAATAATTTTCTAGAAACTGGAAGTATCGCAGGCAGAAGATGGATTGGGCGAGGAGGTCCAATTCCTTGGCCACCCAGATCACCTGATATAACGCCGCTGGACTTTTTCCTTTGGGGATTTGTAAAGGACAATGTTTACAGGAGGAGAGTGTCGAACATTGATGACCTAAAAGTCAGAATTACAACCGCAATAGCCTCTGTGGATGTTGACATGCTTGCCGCTACCTGGCGTGAAATTGACTATCAACATGATATTCTCCATGCGACGAAGGGGGCACACGTGGAAGTTCATTGACAAGGGTCATGAAACTTTTTGAGTCTATCTAACCATTTATGTTATTAATTTTAATCTATCTTTATTATTTTATGAGTTATTAAACATCAAAATGGGTCCGGGACTTTATAAACACCCTGTATATATATATATATATATATACTAGCTGACCCGACAAACGTTGTTTTGTCATATAAATTATTTCTAGAGAATATTTTGCTAGAAAAAAATAACTAACTTATTGTAAGTGTGTAAGGATGTGGTATATAAGTGGAAGATGTATGGAGCGCTGTGAACGGGGAAAGAATATAAAAATAACAAAATACCAATCATTTATTTTTTTAATTTATTAAAATTGATTCTTTAAAATTATATACATATCGCTACTTATAACAATATTACTAAAAAACAATATCAATCCTTTAATGCAACAGAGTGTACAATATTTTTTGTTATCCCATCTTTCGCCAATACAAACAAACTGGATGGTTTGCCCACTCGGGAGCCACGTATAATTGTCCGTGTGAAAAACATGATGTGCTCAAATCTAAGCCACAGACAGACATCGTTTGGCCCTGAGACTTATTGATAGTCATTGCAAATGCCAATCTAATTGGAAATTGAGGGCGTTTAAATTGAATTGTCACATCTGTGGGTATAATAGGGATTCGCAGTAGTAATATATTTTCACCTCGGAATTTGTCATTTAAAATGCTGGCTTCGATAACATTTTTCATTAATTTTTTTATGACTAATCGCGTGCCGTTGCACAACCGTGGTGGGTTCAAATTACGAAGCAAAATAACCGGAGATCCAACCTTCAGTTGTAAAATATGCGGTGGCATGCCTGGTAAATCCAATGAGTTTAAAAACTTTGTTGGATAATTTACAGTTTCGGTGGCATCGCAAACTATATCATTAGATTTGTATGACACCAAGTCTCCTGGTAACAAATGTTGTATCTTGAGATTCAATTCGTTGACGTCCACATTTTTTGCTGCTAAAATTGCTCTTTCTGCCAGCCACTCATGATTTGTGTATCGTCTGTGTATATCGGGAAATATCTGGTCAATAAGAGCATCTTGAGAAGCAAAGATTGTGCAGAAATCGGTCGGTAATTTTATGCATCCAGTTTCATCTGTAGTAACTTTTCCATCGCCGATATCTAACAATTGTTTTGAGAATGTTTCAGCGGATGGATCTTGAAGCTTCTGAACGCACAAATTTACTTTCAGTTGTACTTTTTCAACATTACGCCACAATGACGATGATTTTAAGCACGCGTTGATCTCATCAGCGTATGTTGAACGCGGAATAACGGGAAGTGCTTGTCTGAAATCACCTGAAAAGAGTAACAGAGTGCCGCCAAATAGTTTGTCGTTGTTTTTTATATCTTTCAATGTCCTGTTCGACGCCTCAATCGAATGTTTGTGTGCCACAGTGCATTCATCCCAGATAAGAATTTTACACTATTTCAGCACTGTGGCCATGGACGATTGTTTTTTTATGTTGCACACTGCGTCTGGGTTATTTTGAATATTTAGTGGCAGTTTAAATAATGAATGAGCTGTTCTGCCTCCATCCAATAAAGTTGCCGCAATTCCAGATGATGCAACAGCCAATGCGATGCCATTATTTGATCGTATTTCGGCGAGAATTAGCGAAATAAGGAATGTTTTGCCAGTTCCACCTGGTGCACCCCCCCCCAAAAAAAAAAAGAATCCACCTTGTCCTTCCAAAACTGCGAGCATGATGCGGTCGTAAATGGTTCTTTGTTCTTCATTCATTAGTGGGACATTGCGAGCAACAATCGCTGCCATTTCTACAGTATTGTATTGTAGTTCACGATTCAATTCAGTGCTTATTAAATCAGATGCATTTCGATTTGTTGAATGCATACCGAAATGACTGAGTGGTAAGTTGGCAATGATAATGCAAAGATCTTCAATAGCAATCAATGCTTCATTGTACATAGCGTCACTGAATACTATCGTTAGATCGTTGCACCGTGAACGATGTTGATGCAATATATCATCAGTCATTGAATCTTTGTGATTATCCCATAATGTCTTTGCTCGGGCCGGGAAACATGTAGTCAACACTATAGCGAATAGTAGACGAATTTGTTTTGCTGTACAGTTCAGTCCTACTTCAGCAAGCATACACTCCCACTGGTTGTCGTCTTCCAGCAAGCCGATTGCAAACCATGCATCTGTCTGTATACGTTGGATACTGTTGTCCATTCACTTTACGTAAATCTTGAAATGACAAAGGGCCGATGACATTAACCAATAACAGTCGAAGATAAAAGCACTCAGTCTGCCTTGGATTGACCGTAAATACTCGTCCCAAGGTGTTTGATTTGAATAAACCGGGACATGCATCAATGGGCGTGCCTTGCTTGCTGGGCATCCATTTTTTTGTTGGAGCCCATGTGAAATAGCGTGGTACTTCTGAATAGAGTAATGTCCGTGCAAAAGCACCAAAAGCATCCGCACGATTACACAATTAAAAAAATTCGGTGAGTGTAGTTTTTGGGGGATTTATAGCACGATCAATCGCTGTCTCGCTCGTGAAATATACGCGCTGGCCATTTTCAAGATGGACGGCTAAATGAAGAACTGCTGGATCCCGTTCATGAATTGGGAAACCAAAGATACGCCAAACAGCTTCATTGGAGCTGACGTACCGGCCAATTTGGTAAAGTGTTATTTCATCGTTGTTATTCAAAGGAGGAGCATTCACATTGGTATTTTCAACTCGAAATACAGCCATATCACTGCCTTTATTCACATACTTGCAAATGTATTTGATGCTCTTCACTGAACTGCAGAACTGAACATTAATATGAGCATTGAATGTTTTGCTCAGCAGAGGCGAATATGGGACCACCCAACGGTTATCAATGTCAATATCTATGTTGTTGACATAGATGACCGCCATAGATGATAAGATTGTCCGCCATTATCGGGATTTCTTCGACGATATATTAGATATCCGTCAACATTTGTGATCGTGACATTTTTCGGAAAACTTTTAGTACATTTTCCATCTGCACAAATAATAATGGCCTAAAAATTAATTTTTCATTTTAACATAAAATAACTCCGTCGGATATTGACGAATTTTTTAAAAGAATATACCATTTTAACTAATTTTAACATTTTAACAATACTGACGTTGAAAAAATATTTTAAACACTTACGGTTAAAAATTCATTTTTCATTTCAACATTAAATAAATTCTGACATCGTATTTACGATTCTAAAATATTAACTTTGAAAAAATATTTTAAACACTTCGTAAGATACGGTTACGATTCTAAAAATATTAATTTTGAAAAAATATTTTAAACACTTCGTAAGATACGGTTAAAAATTCATTTTTCATTTCAACATTAAATAAATTCTGACATCGTGTTTACGACAACTCACGCCATCTAGGTGGAAAAGTTTTTGAAAGAGTTGGTTAAAAATTAATTAAGAAAGCACTAATTAAGTTACAACTTTCATTTGTAAATCTAAACCATTCTCGAATCCACCTGAAGACACACAAAAAATTTCATTAAACTCAGTCCAGCCGTTTAGGAGGAGTTCAGTGACATACACACGCACAAAAGAAATATATATATAAAGATATATATATATATATATTTCACTGAATAAAATTAGTTCTATTAAATAGCAATTCATGTTGCAAATATCGTTTATATAAATGTGTGTGAAAATTTTAGAGAAATAGGTAAAAAAGTTTTTTCAAAATCTTGAGGATAGTGGCCAAAAAAAAAAAAAAAAGCATTTTTGATAAAATAAGCGTTAAAGTTGAGAAATGCAATGAAGTTCAATATTGACATCATTTACAATTTTGCTCATAACTTTTGAACCAAAGTACGAAGAATCATAAACGAAGCGTCAAAATGTTCAGAATTGTTCATTATATATATATATATATATATATATATATATATACATTTCAAAAAACAGGGCTTAATTTGCATGGAAATGCCTAGGAACTCAGTTCGAGTAACTTTTTATTTTTATTTAGTCAATTTTTACAAGTTAGAAGGAACGCATGGGAACGCATTAATATTGAGTACTGAAACTCACCAGTGCATTAGTTCTGAAAATCCAAAGTCTCTGAACTGTTATTATTTCTCCTCTATAACTGTTACTATTCTTTTCTAATAAAAAATGCCGACATCTATAATCTAACTTGACAAACAATCTCTTATTTTATTTGTTTTAGTCTACTTTTCCCAACTATCAACTAGTCTCTCTTTCTTTTTACGTAGGGAGCAGTAATTGTTAGAATTAACTGAAAATGAAATGTTTGTAATTTGATCTTTTACTGTGCAGTAAAATTCAACCACAACTCCAAGTTACATGTATTAACATAAAATATCAAACGTAGAAAAGAAAACTGTAGTTCGTTTCTAATGAAGAAAACAATTAGTTTAACAGGAAATTTCAGTTTAACAAGAAATAAAAATCAATAGGAAACAGGAGATTAACTGGAATAAAAAAAAAAAAAAAAAAAAAGAGATTATGCCTTGATGAATTTTGTAAGATTTGATTTACAATTTCAAAAATATCGTTTCAAAATTTGTCGATAAATTCATGAAATAAGAGACACAACACATATGAACATAAGTGACACAACATAAACATAAATTAACACAACACATATTAACATAGAAGCATCAGAGTTCTCACACTTGTTTTGTTAGAAATTCAGCCCTGTCAAAAAGTAGTTTTTTTTTTTTTTTTTTTCTTTAAGTGTAAGACTCCCTAGATCCCAAATAAAAACACATTAATATTTCTGTTTCTAAATTAAGGGGAAGCTATTTTAGTTTTTCTTCATTAACGTTAAAGAGATAGAACATTTTAAAATAATTTCATTTAAAAGAGACACAAAACATGAACATAAGTGACACAACAGGAACACAAATTAACACAACACATAGAAACATAGAAACATCAGCGTTCTCACACTTATTTTGTTAGAAATTAAGCCCTGTCAAAAAGTCTTTTTTTTTTTTTTTTTTTTTTTTTTTAAAGGGTAAGACTCCCTAGATCCCAAATAAAAAGACATCAATATTTCTCTTTCTAAATTAAGGGTAAGCTATTTTAGTTTATCTTCATTAACGTTAAAGAGGTAGAATATTTTAAAATAATTTCATTTAAAAGAGATACAACGCATATCAACATAAGTGAAACAACAGGAACATAAGTTAACATAACACATAGAAACATCAGAGTTCTCGCACTTATTTTGTTAAAAATTAAACCCTGCCAAAAAGTCTTTTTTTTTAATTTATTTATTTTTAAGGATAAGACTCCCTAGATCCCAAATAAAAACACATCAATATTTCTCTTTCTAAATTAAGGGGAAGCTATTTTAGTTTTTCTTCATTAACATCAAAGAGATAGAACATTTTAAAATAATTTCATTTAAAAGAGACACAACTCTAATGAACATAAGTGACACAACAGGAACATAAGTTAACACAACACATAGAAACATCAGAGTTTTCACACTTATTTTGTTAGAAATTATGTCCTGTCAAAAAGTCGTTCTTTTTTTTTTTTTTTTTTTTTTTTAAGACTCCCTAGATCCCAAATAAAAACACATCAATATTTCTCTTTCTAAATTAAGGGGAAGCTATTTTAGTTTTTCTTCATTAACATCAAAGAGATAGAACATTTTAAAATAATTTCATTTAAAAGAGACACAACTCTAATGAACATAAGTGACACAACAGGAACATAAGTTAACACAACACATAGAAACATCAGAGTTTTCACACTTATTTTGTTAGAAATTAAGTCCTGTCAAAAAGTCGTTTTTTTTTTTTTTTTTTTTTTTTTTTTTTTTTTTTTTTAAGACTCCCTAGATCCCAAATAAAAACACATCAATATTTCTCTTTCTAAATTAAGGGGAAGCTATTTTAGTTTTTCTTCATTAACATCAAAGAGATAGAACATTTTAAAATAATTTCATTTAAAAGAGACACAACTCTAATGAACATAAGTGACACAACAGGAACATAAGTTAACACAACACATAGAAACATCAGAGTTTTCACACTTATTTTGTTAGAAATTAAGTCCTGTCAAAAAGTCGTTTTTTTTTTTTTTTTTTTTTTTTTTTTTTTAAGACTCCCTAGATCCCAAATAAAAACACATCAATATTTCTCTTTCTAAATTAAGGGGAAGCTATTTTAGTTTTTCTTCATTAACATCAAAGAGATAGAACATTTTAAAATAATTTCATTTAAAAGAGACACAACTCTAATGAACATAAGTGACACAACAGGAACATAAGTTAACACAACACATAGAAACATCAGAGTTTTCACACTTATTTTGTTAGAAATTAAGTCCTGTCAAAAAGTCGTTTTTTTTTTTTTTTTTTTTTTTTTTTTTTTTTAAGACTCCCTAGATCCCAAATAAAAACACATCAATATTTCTCTTTCTAAATTAAGGGGAAGCTATTTTAGTTTTTCTTCATTAACATCAAAGAGATAGAACATTTTAAAATAATTTCATTTAAAAGAGACACAACTCTAATGAACATAAGTGACACAACAGGAACATAAGTTAACACAACACATAGAAACATCAGAGTTTTCACACTTATTTTGTTAGAAATTAAGTCCTGTCAAAAAGTCGTTTTTTTTTTTTTTTTTTTTTTTTTTTTTTTTTTTTAAAGACTCCCTAGATCCCAAATAAAAACACATCAATATTTCTCTTTCTAAATTAAGGGGAAGCTATTTTAGTTTTTCTTCATTAACATCAAAGAGATAGAACATTTTAAAATAATTTCATTTAAAAGAGACACAACTCTAATGAACATAAGTGACACAACAGGAACATAAGTTAACACAACACATAGAAACATCAGAGTTTTCACACTTATTTTGTTAGAAATTAAGTCCTGTCAAAAAGTCGTTTTTTTTTTTTTTTTTTTTTTTTTTAAAGACTCCCTAGATCCCAAATAAAAACACATCAATATTTCTCTTTCTAAATTAAGGGGAAGCTATTTTAGTTTTTCTTCATTAACATCAAAGAGATAGAACATTTTAAAATAATTTCATTTAAAAGAGACACAACTCTAATGAACATAAGTGACACAACAGGAACATAAGTTAACACAACACATAGAAACATCAGAGTTTTCACACTTATTTTGTTAGAAATTAAGTCCTGTCAAAAAGTCGTTTTTTTTTTTTTTTTTTTTTTTTTTTAAGACTCCCTAGATCCCAAATAAAAACACATCAATATTTCTCTTTCTAAATTAAGGGGAAGCTATTTTAGTTTTTCTTCATTAACGTTAAAGAGATAGAACATTTTAAAATAATTTCATTTAAAACGATAATTTCCTATATTACATCTGAAATTTTTCTTAAAATATTTAACTACACTTTTACGAAATTCGAACATCTTTTACAGCAAATAAAAATTTTGAAAATAAGCAGTAATTTTATGCGTTAAACTAATATTCTTTAAATACCTGTTGTTGATATTTTTTAAAAGAAACATTTTTATATTTATATTTTTATTTATTTATTTATTTATTTTTAGCTATTAGGTGAATAATACAAAGCTTATTTTAATTGTAGATAATTTTAATTAAGCATTATATAACTCTAGTTGTTTAAAAATATAGAGCTACGGGCGGTTGAATTGTATGAGTTATCGTGAAAACTTATGATAACTTTGTCATTTCTAATTTATCTTATCTCTTAATCAAACTACCTACATTTGGAGGTTTCAAGAAAGTAATACACTAGAAAAAAAAATGTTTATAATTTAATTTCAATGAAAATTTATGTATGCAGGAAAGGAAAGTAGAGGAAGAAGAAAGAAAAAAAAAAAACCTTTTTTTGCTGTTTGAAAATAATTGCAATGTAGAATGAAGAAAAAAGTTGTGATATTTTGTAGAAAATGCGACGATGTTCAGGTGTTGAATGATAATGGATAAAAAAAAAAATTTGTAAGGAAACACCATAAATTGCAAAATGCAACTATTGTTTCAAGTTGAAATAACTAAGCACGGTTCTTCATCAGGAAAATAAAAAGTAAGCATGAATACAGCATGAAAGAAGCAATGCGAGGTTCATTTATATTGTCAAGTGAAACGGTATAAGCAATATCATATAACTGAGAATTGTTTACTTCACATTAAAAAAGAGTGGGAAGTCAAATAAATTATCATAATAATGTTTTCCAGTGGAGTTTGAAGTTGTTTTATCTTTTTGTCGAACCTTTTATTTTCCAGAATAAATCATAAATCATGATTCCGGCAAAAGCCAGTTTTGATAAAAAAAAAATGAATTGATAAAATGAATTTGTATAAATATAGTAAAAGTATAAATATAGTAAAGTATTTGTATAAATATAGTAAAGTATAGCATATAGTAAAAATTTTGAATTATTACTATAATTATTAGTAAAACACTCAAATAATCTAAAATTGAAGGAACTTTTTTTTTTTTTTATCGCATATTGAACTGTTGTAAAAAAAATTATCAATGATATTAAAAAATTTACTTCTTCCATAAAAAATACAATGACCTTTTTTTTTTTTTCTATGATTGAATTCAAGTTAATATATATAACAATAAAATAAGTTAAATTGCAGGGATGGAACACGGGCGCAGAATTCATACCACTATCAATGTAAGAAAAGTTTCTACTTCTTAAATCAATGATATTATAGAAATTTCTTAAACAAATACTGGTATGAATTCTGCGCCCGTGTTCCATCCCTGAAATTGGTAAATTTTCGCCCAAACTGGGATATGATGTGGATTAGACAAACATACATGTTATCAATGTAATAATAATAATAAAAAAAAAAAAAATGTTTCACTATGAAAATGAATATTTTCAGAACAGAAGTAATTTCCCAAAGAATTACACAGAGATTCTCATATTTTAGATTTAATTTTTCACTGCTTAATTGAATTTAAATTTATTGCTGATAAATCTATGGATTGTTGGGCAATCATAGCGATTTTATATGATCTCATATATCGATATCTCAGAAAAAACTAGCTCTGTTTTACCCTACTGCTACAATTATCCTTGAAAAAGATACAATAGTTTTTTATGAAGTTATTAACTTGTTCAACATCGTTTGCGTTGTATAATGCTGCATTTCCATATGTAATAATTTGTGTTAGTGTAATTATTTAATAATATGCCTTGTTTATTGAAGTTTTTACTTCTTGGTATTTTATCCTTATAATGTTAAATTTATGCATTATAATTTGTTGTGTTATATAATTCTTCACTATAAAGATCAAACACCAGGAAGGAAGACTTGAATTAATCAATAAACTATTACATATGAAAGTGAAGCTTTATACAAAGTAAAGGATATTGAAAAAGTTGATAACTCTTTAAAAATAACTTTGAAATTTCCCAAATACTGCTATATTTTTATTAAGGGCATTTATGACAGTAGAAGGTGATAAAAAATGAGTTGTTTCTGAGACAGTGTTTTAAGAAATCATATAAAATCACTATCAATTCCGAAAACCTCAAAGATTTTAATAATAAATTAAAAGACATTCTAAATGTTTAAAAAAAAAAAAAAATCGAACGTTATTCATTTATATATTAATTTACATGAAGCAAGACTACCTTAAGAGTATTGTATGCGATACAATATTAATGTAAGAGATAATAAGATTAAGCTTTTTAAACAGTTAACATAGTGGTAAATGGAAAAACAAACATTTAGAAGGATCATCAATAAATATAATTGCAAATAAGTAGCGAAAATCATAAATCTTTTTTTAATATAAAAATAGCTAATTATGAATATATTACCATGCAACAATCATTTTCATATGGATCTGGATATATCCAATATTCAGAAAAAAGGAGACGAGTTGAGTAATTTTAAAAATATCCATAACTGTGTTAGGTATTACTTACAAACTTTGAATAAACACCATAAAATGCAATAAACTCGTAACAATTGTTTCGGGTCGAAAAAACACACGACCCTTCATCAGGCGAATAAAGTAAGCACTCGTGCTTACTTTATTCGCCTGATGAAGGGTCGTGTGTTTTTTCGACCCGAAACAATTGTTGCGAGTTTATTGCATTTTATGGTGTTTATTCAAAGTTTGTAAGTAATATTTTTTACAACGCCAGTTTTGTGGTGCTTTTTTATTAAATGTGTTAGGTATTGTTTCATATTATTTAAAGATATTAATTAAAAATAATTTTAATTTGACACAATAAATTAACTGTTATCTTAAACACCTTCATAAATAATTTTACTTTTTAAAGTATACAATTAATGAAATGTTAATTTAAATTTCTGTTATTTATCAACTAATTTTATAACCCCCATTTTAAAGCTGAAATAGTTATTTAAATCCATAGATATTGCCTAGTAGTGGTAATTACTAATAATAAAATTGTTATGATATACTTAAAATCAAATAAATGTGCATAATGAAATACAAATTATCAAAAATTAACAGATACTTGAAATGCAGTGATATATATATATATATATATATATATTCTTTTTCTATCTATTTTCTTTTTCTATCATTTTTTTATTACTATTATTAAATTATATATATATATATAATATGTGTACTTTACCGGTTATTTTGATAATTATATAAATTTTCATATTTGTAATATTTTCATATTTTCATATTTGTATTATTTTGATTGTAAATGCTGCCCATTGCACTTTTAATGGAAATGATGTTTATATTCATTAAACTTAATTTGTTCTTTCATGGTAAAACAATATGTTTATTCATACAATATTCTATTACTTAAGCACAGATTTATAATTCAATCAAATTTTAAAATATTATATTTTATATCTGTAAATTGCGCATTTTCTGTTGTATTATAATTAATTATTAAATTATTATTAGCCTGCAAGTTGTAACATAGTTATTTTCAACTTATAGAAAATATTGCCTACTTTTATGATCATTTTCAAGCTGCATTAATTACTTATCATTTTTAATTAGATCTAATGTAGCTTTGGGATTGATTATACTTTATCGTTTATTTTGGAAATTATGTAAATTTTCATATTTGTCATATTTTATTATATATATATAATATTTCATCCTTATAATGTTTAGAAATCAGCAAGCAAAACCGTGATAGTAATTATTAAGAAATATAACAATGCAGCATATGCTACAATAGATTTTATAATAATATGAAATTATTAATCATAACAACATGATAATGTATCCATTAAATAAACGTAACTTATCCCATCAAGTTACAGCTTCTGTTATCTCGAATAATGCGCAAGCATTACAAAGATAAAGAATTTCTTAGATAAAACTTTATGACTCACGGTGAATTTTGAAGCTATTTTAAGTTTTGATAAAAAAAAAAGAAAAGAAAAGAAAGAAAGAAAATCTGATTGAACAAACAGAAACAAAATAATAGATTTAATTTAAAGAGTATTTTCTGTCTTTTTTTTTTTTTTTAATAAATAAAAATAATAATAATTTTCATTATTTCCTTTTTCTTATTTTAAGCAGACTGAATTATCTATAAGTTATTTATTCATTACTGAAAGATATATATAAGCATTTATGAAAAAAAAAAAAAAAAAAAAAAATCACCAAGTCCTTTGTATATTTTTCTATTCACTTATTTATTTTTATTTATTTATTAAATTACATATATAATTATTTCACCATCGCTGCTAATTATTATTTAACTCATAATCGTGTGAAAGGAAAGCAACCATTGTATTTATCATCTAGAAGAATGTCATTAAAGATAAACCACCCTCATTTAATTCTATGAGAAATCAAAAACAATTGACCACCAGAAAACAAAATATTATTAATTTAATATTCCTGCGCTTTTAAAATTATTGAAAGAAAAATAATAAATATATTTTTTTTAATGCGACTAATTAATTTTTGAGTTTGAAAGTATATCAGTTAAAAAATAAAATACAATGAATTAAATAATATATTAAATTAAAAATATGATAATCTTTATTCCAAACTATGATTTTGAACCCGTTCAATGTTTGAAAAATTCTGACTAATATCATAATGCCCTCGAAATAATCAAATCTTCTATAAAATTATCTGAGATTTACATTATTCAAACCCAAGTAGCACAGGAACGTTCTGTGAACGTCTAATAACGGTTTCAATAGTTCAAACACCGTGTTTCGTGTCAAAAAAACGTTCTAAAACACGTTCAGAAATGGTATTATTTAGAACGTTCTGAAAATGTTTGATTTGTACCATCTATAAAACGTACAATTCTAGTTCTATATAGAACGTTCAAGTGTAACACCGTCATAACACGTTCTGTAACAGTGTAATTATAACGAATATGACAAAATGACTTTTTAGTACTATTGGTTGAGAAACTAGGTTAATCATGAAAATTTTTGACTTCAGTTTTTGATTTTTTTACACGTTTTCTGGCGTGAGGAATCCGGAAGTCAAAAGGTTGGTATGGTATCGGCACCTATTAGCGTGATAGCCCGTTAGTCCATGTACACGATATCTCAAGAACAAATGATTGCAGAGAGATCGGACCAGTTTTAAAATATCGCTTATGATATTGATAAGAATCCTATTGAGAGATTTGTAACATTCTAATTTAAAAACTTCGTAAGTTATTCGAAATTTATAATTTTTAGCTTGATAGAGAATAGAGCATTTTTTACATTTTCAGTTTAACGTTTTGTTAGCACGTCAGTAAAGAATGCTTTTCAAGAATCAGTAGCGGTGAGGTGAAAAAAAATTACAAAATTTTAAACTCATGGAAAAATTTTGTGAATTTTGTATTTCATGAATCAATGTATGGAATTCAACCAAACTTGTTACATAATTAGATCTTGCCCTAAATTGGAGGTTATTTAAATTTCATTTAGGATATATCGTCCGATAGATTGCGGTGCTATGTAATGAAACCCTCCATTTATGGGACGGCTATATCTCAGCTTCTATAGTGTACAAATGCATTAAACTTAATATATTGGTATATATCATGATAACCTCTGCTAATACAATTTGGATGTATACATTGTCCAACAGGTGGCGTTGTAATCTGCAATTTAATCATTTTAACGGAAAGGCAATATTTTAACTCTTGTGATTTAACACTTAAATTTTGTGATACACTGAAGTTATAAGTGAAATCGATTTTATGTAAAGCTTTACTGGTCCATTTTGGATGCACATCGGCCAACAGGTGCTATGTTGCAATGTAATCTCATAACGGAAACGAAAAATCTCAACTTCTGTGATTTATAAATGTTGTAAATTTGGTACGTGAAATTAATATTACGTAAAACTCTACAGATTGCCTTTGGGTGCATATTGGACGACAGGTGGCACTGCCACGTTCCAATATTTTCCATTCACAGAAAGGCTATCTATCAGCTTCTGTAATATATATACTCACCAAACCTTCTGTGTGACATACATTTGATATACATTATTGATTCAATTTGGCTGTATAACGAGTAATAGTCAAACAGTTTTTTTTTATTATTATTATTCATAGGACATTGTTTTTTCCCCTAGGAATAAGTATACGGGGATGGGGGAGGGGTGGATAAAAATTTTCACAATGATTATCTTTCAAAAGAATTCGATATCACCTTTAAAACGAATAATTGAACCATCGTTTTCTGATGATTTAAAACAAATTTACCGTTTTTTTTTTTTTTTTTTCATTTGTCATAATAATAATAAACCCTTAGAAAAATAAATTTTCTAAGATCTTCTACATAGCATAAAAATGATTGTCTTCTGTCATGAAAATCTGCTAATCAAGGATGTTATTGAATAAATAATCTACTGCTTGATCAGCAAACTGCACAAGGTTCGGTCTGCATAGCATCAACATAATTGAAGAATGTGACAAAAATTTTCGCGCTTTAACTTAACGATAAGCAAGCATCTGCTATTACAGGAAGTCAAACGGTTTGGCAGTTTTATCGCTAATTTGGCTATTTTTTTCCTCTCTTTAATTATTGCTTATATTTTTCTTTCTTTTCTTTCTCTCATCCACAGATATGGATAAGAAAAATCCAAAATTTGACCCGAAAGTATTGTTTTTGGGTCAAATTTTGAAACTGATATTTTGCAATATTTTTGCACATTTTGAGGTCCCCTGAATCCAAAAATCAGGTTTTTGTATTTGATCTGTGTGTGTGTGTGTGTGTCTTTGTGTATGCCTGTACGTGTATGCCAGTTATCAGCACATTTCAAAAACAAATAATTCCAGAATATGAAAACTTAGTATTCTACATTTGAATCATGTAAGGGGATGCTGCACTTAGCTTTTCCTTGAGATCAAGCAAATGCTTCGTGTACAGGGACGTCCAAGATAATTCAAATACATTAGGTATGTGAGCGAAATTTTTTTGCTATTTACAGTTTAATATCTGTAGCCTGTACTAAACAAAAATAAGTTAACATATATTTTTTTATATGCATAAAAGTATGTTTAGTGTAAAATATGGCATGAAAATCATTCCCCATTCATCTACAGGGCTACCTAGGAATGATAATTAATACTTCAAACCTACAGAGTAAACAAAGAAATTTTTTAAGTGGAAATTTTAACGCTTTTTTTTCCCTATAATTACACGTTTTGAGGTTCCCTGAATACTAAAATCAAATTTTTAATGGTTAATCTTTGTGTATGCCTGTTATCAGCTAATTTTAAAACAAATATTTGCAGATAATTCAAATTTTGTATTTTGAAGTTTATTTTGAGGTTGCTAAAAATGTTTGTTCAAGATTAATAAGCTTGAAAGAGTGGTGAGAAAGAAAGTTGACTGAAAAATTTGGAATGAACTTTTAAATTTAATAATAGCCAAGAATTTTTTATAGTAGGCATTATGCAATATATTTAAACGGGGCCCCCCCCCCCCCTCCTCATTGAGAGAGTTATTCGTCAAATAATATCTGTTCCTAAAACTAGTTTGAAATTTTTAAAACGTAGATTTATATATAGTATTTGTTATCTTACACTTTAATCTGCAATCTGCATTTATAGTATTCAAATGCTAGGTAAGAGTAAGAGACAGCCATGTGAGTGTCCCACGAAATTATTATTAATATTTAAATAAAAACAGTCTTTTTTAAATACTGATAATGCATAATTAAGTAGTAATTTTTATTTTATTTTTATCTATTTATTTATTTGGGTTGAGAAGTGATGTGTCTGTCAAATGAAAGAAGAGATTTAATTGATGGTCTACATTCATGATGACGGTCGTTATTAAAAAAAATAGCGATACCTTCAAATTTCACACATTATAAAATCCAAAATTTTGCTTCAAATTATCTTGGAATGGCGAATTTTGGTTGGTGGGTATTGATTGAGTGTATGTAATAGGCACTTCGGTGGTATTTCGCGAAACTTCTAACTTACCCGCCGAAGAGGGAGAGTAAAAAGTGGGTAAGACGCTGCCGAAAGCAATGGAAACCCAGACTAATCATGTTGCGAGCGGAAGAACCATTACCAAACGCAGCTGGAACATCAACTTAAGTTTCGATTGATTTCAGCGATTTTTTTTTTCTTTTGAGATTTTGTTAATAATGACATGGAATTTTGAGAATTTATTTAAATATACTATGCAGCAAAGCGGGCAAAGCCTGCTAATGTTTATTTAAAGCATACTTAGATATGCTACACGAAACGTAATAAAATTATGAAATACTGTTCGTATGCACATAAAACATGTTTCCTATAAAATATTTTATTGTTAGCTTATGATTCATAAGGCCATATAGAAATATTTAGATATATTAGAGGATAATAAGCGAAAATTGATCGAAGTGTGTTTTAAATTTTGTTAAACGTTTTCAACTTTCCAACGAGTTAAAAATATGCTTAAAATTTAAGTTTGTCAACACCATTGTCTGTCTATTCGTTCTCTAATTTCAAAAATATATTTTATAATTCCTCAATTACATCGTAACCGTGCTCATTTTTTATTGAAAGTATGTGTATACCGTAAGCGGTTTGATATGGGGACTCACTAAAATTTTAAACGTACAAAAGTGTATGTTTAGGTGTAGGGTGCAGGTGTTTTATAAACTAAGTGGTCCGCATGATTTTTCTTTTTTGTTTATTACTAAATATAGTAAAAATGTAGCAATTTCTGTAATATTTCAATAAAAATATAAATATCTTGCGCATTAGTAAAAAAAAAAAAAAAAAAACTAGTTATACTGTGACGGCTTTAAAAGTTTTTTTTTTATTCCATTCTATATAATAGCGTCACCAACGATTTATTCGCACAAAATTTCAAGAAACTTAGCTTCTCACAATTAACTTTCTATACATATAATTTCGTACAATTTTCACCAATAGGTGCTGCTGTATAGGCAACTGGAAATCCCAGACACTAACAGCAACGCCACATTGTGGATAGATTACATCCGAATTGAATCAGCATACATTTTAATAATATAAATATCATATACCAATTTTGGTGGATTTAAATAACAATAAATAACATACGAAATATATATACCTTAGAAGAACTACCTACTCTGAGAAGCAAGGTTTTACCTTATCAGAAACGAAATTAAATTGTCGTCTGTTAGCTTTTTGTACCCAAATAAAATCAGTACAGATTTACATGATTTCCATCACATGTACAAGCTTTGTGTATTTATAACTATAGATGATTAGATGGAGCCTGTCCAGTAGAATTGCAATATAGAAGCAACATGTTATGAAAGCCACATATTAAAATCTAATTAGCAGTAATTTAAGTCTAGCCAAATATTAAGTTTGGTTAAATGCTGTCCACTGGCTCGTGAGAAACAGAGTCCAAAATTTTCTTTCTGACACACATACAAAGACATTTTCTAACAATAGTCGAATCATATTCCAAAAATCACAAACTGTGTGAATTTATCGAAAATCGAAAGTCGGAAATTTTCACGAATCCAATACTTTCTTCTTGACAGATGTAAGTAAAATAATAATAATAATAATAAACGGTAATCATACGCTTGATCCAATCTTGAGGTTGAAATAATTAAAAACAGCTAAAAAAAATGTTTTATTTATTTATTAATTTATTTATTTTCTCCTATATTAACCCTTTGCCGGCCCTAGTGCTCTAAACCGCTATACATAGTATTGCCAAATTGAGGGACTCTTTTATTTAACGAACACCAATAATTTTGAGGAGTGATATTTGATATACATAATGGACGAATAAACTTCGAAGTGATTAGACAACCGATGCAGTAGAAATTTATTGGTGGATATTGAACAAAAAAAATCCTGAAATTTGGCAACATTCAAAAAAGGAGAGGGAAATTCAATAGGACCGGCAAAGGATTAAATTAAAGGTTTAAAGGATAAAATTTCGATCCGTGCAGTCATCTAGAATAACGTTTAGTATAAAAATACGCAGATTATTTTTAACTAATGGTTGTGAAATGATTATATATATATATATATATATATATATATATATACACAATACTGATAATTATTCAAAAAAACTTTTTGTACATTCGGCAGAAAAATTACTGAAGCACACATCCACGTTTCATATATACTAGCAAACCCGTGCAGCATTTTCGCACTTTATTTCTTTTCTTATTTACCTTTAAAATTTGAAACTTATAAATATTATATCAATTTCACCCCTTAATTAAAATTTTAATTTACCAGAAGCCAAATTATTATTAGATACAAATAAATATTGTGCAATAGTGAAACCAGAATTATTCAAAGAAAAGCTTCAAAATAAAATTCATGGTTTATGACTCAGTTTTCATACTTCCGCAGGCAGTACGGTTTTAGTAAAGGACCCCTGTGACGCCTTTTAAATTTTAATGTATGCAATGGCATTTTATTTATTTTAGCGTAATTTTTTGTAAAAAAGAAAAAAAAAAATCCTAGACTTAAATTGATAATATTTTTTTATGATTGCGTTTTGTAGCCAATTTATGATAATATATCATGTTCTGTTTATATCTTTGAAATATTGCTAGGTTTATACTGACTCTTGCAAAGATTTTGCAGAAATAACTTTCAAAAATACATTTCTCATAAAATAATGTCCTCAAACAAATATCGTCATGTTTTCTTTATTAGATCATTGAACTGAATCCGCGTGCTTAAATATTGTTCATTTTTAAATACTATTTTTTATCCTCACGTATTTTATTAATTTTACCACTGTCGTATCATTTCAAAAAATATTAATTGAAATTGGTCCACGTTAGAGAAATATTATATAGATATTAGTTTGATCACTAATTTTTATCATCAATCTACTTTTTTATAAACAGCTTAAGACTAAGATTATGACTCGATAAATATTTACTCAACAAAACAGTTTAGGTGCAAATATTTTGATTTACTAGAGCTTCAATAATATTTCTGCCGACAGTATATGGAGTAGCATCATTCACAACCGCTCTTTCGTGCCGGCAAAATGATTTTAATATTTTTTGAAATAGCTCACAATTTTTAAAATGAATAGTTGAATCAAGCTTCTGTAATAATTTGAAATAATTGAATTTATATATATATATATATATATATATATATATATATATATATATATATAAACAAATAAATAAATAATATTTTTTTCCATTATTGGTTTTTTTCCTTTCTCTCATTTTTTTCATAAATGTAAAATGCAGAAATAACTACTTTTAATTGAACAACGTGGATTTGTTTAAGAAAATATAAAATACAGTTTTGTAATGGCCACGACGTACTAGCTTGATTTTGTAATTATCATCCTGTTTAGTTAGATAAGCTTTCCTTGAAGTGGCATTTTATGTAATTCAATAAAACAAGCATGCAACATTTTAAATACACCACGAATTTTTATATCTTGCCTCATCATAAAAATAAACTATTTAACAAAATATTGTTAAATACAAACTCTGTAACATAATATTTAAATAACATTTTTTTAATACAATTGTTGAGTTCTGCATTTTTCATTAAAGTAACTACATAAAACAAAAATAGTTTTTTTAACCCCTAATAATTAAATAATGACTATGCCACAAAATGAAAAGGACTACTTGTGTTGTTTTATCTCAAAATAGAAAGCTGCCAAATTTGACTAGACCGCCAAATTACCAACAAGGGTTGCCAGTTCCATAATTTTCAGCCGCGAAAACCAAATGATTTCATATCAATTTTCTCATGTTGATGACTTTCTGATTATCAAAGAGAGACGTAAGAGTGAATTTACTTTATATATCTTACATACATATATTTTGATACATTATTAATACTTTATTCATACTTATAATAAAAGTTTGTATATAATTATTAATCAGATGCTAAAAAGTTTGACTTGTTATTTTTAAGTTTTTTTTTTTTTTTTTTTTTATCTCGAGAAATTGAAAAATGCTGTTAATGTAAATCTAACTACTAATTTGTTTTCTAACAGCATTTGAATATTAGTATTACCAATGAATAAATTTTACAAGCAAAACTTGTCACATAATAGTATTATGACATCAAATATTTTTTCTGTTATAAATAAGCGGGATTTTTGTGTAAAAAATAAACATAATTTAAATTTCTCATCAAGAGAAAAAAACATATATTAATTTCTTATAAATCTAATTTTAAGGTATGTGTGCTTGTGTCATTTTGTCAGTCTTAATATGGGTATGGTGGACGTTGAAAATCTTTCTTTGAAATTATTGTCTTACAATTGTTTGTATTGCATATAATGGGTCGTTCAATGTAAAGTGAATTGTTTCCTTCTAAATAGATTTTGAAATAACGAACTTTTTGCAAATTTATATGTAGGAAAACAATTTAAGATTTTGTAAGCATTACCTATTTTTAGCGTTTAAAACAAATCAGAGTAGTAAGAATTTATAAATTATAAGAAAAATAACTTAGAAGTTTCATTTTTATAATTATTTAGAAGTTTTAGTTTTCTGAAAAAACAATGTAAGGCCATTTATGGGATTTTAATGCAATAATTAGAGGTTTTTCACTTTTATAATGAAAGATGTAACTAAATGTGGTAAAATTAAGCAAAAATATTCATATTTAAAAAATGTGGAGTTTACACCGGTTTCACAGCGTATGTTTCACAGTGTCTGTATATGCATTGAAATGTATGAATATTAAATATATTAAAATTTCCTGAATACTACCAAAGTTTAAAAAATTAAAATTACAAGTTTTAATCTTTTTTTAAATTGTTTAAAATGCTTTAGTCTTAAGTTTTTACTTCGATCTTATATTATTATAGTTTATAAATATACTCTAAATGCATCTGTACATTTATTTTGTGGATTTATTTATAAATATATATATATATATAATTTTTGAATTAGAAAAAAAATAATTGCATGAAAATTCCACAGTTAAAAATATTACAAAAATAAAAATTAACTCATCAATCGATCCACAAAGTAAAGCACAAATGTATTCAGATTATACTAATAAACAATATTAGTGCAAAATCAAGGAGAATTTTCAAAAATTAAATAACGTAGATAATTTTTTTTTTTTTATATTATGAATTTTATTCTTTTAATTTTTATAACCGTTTATGACCATGTACGTGTGATTCTACTGGTCAGACAGAAAATTATATTTCAGTTTCAATATCCATGTAATAAATGCTAAAAAAGAGATTATGTATTAGTTTTCTTAAATTCAATAACATCGATTTTCTCAAGACATGTGAGTAAAAGCCTGCTTATAAAAATGCTAATTTAATTTAATGTTGTAAATGTTTACAGTCAGTTACGGTTAATATTAAGAGAACATGTTTAAAAACAGAAATTTATTAAGAAATAAAAACAGAAATTTTACAAGAAATTTTTATAACAACAGTTTCTAAAATTTCCGTTTTATGGCAGAATTTCTTGAGATTATTAATTTCTTATCCAACATTCATTTTAAATTCGTATATTTTTTAAAGTAAAAAAGTTTATTTTACATTTAGATATTTAAAATATTGTATTAAGTTTCATGTTTTTATATTTTTGACAAAATATACATATATATATAGAGAGAGAGAGTTTGAAATTAAGATAATTTGTGAGTTGCGTTTTACTATATAGCAGTTCGTAAGATATCTTTCTTGTAAAATACTAATAGATAGCAGCACTACTCCGAAATTCACTTAAAATTTACGAATGCGTAGTTGCTTTAATAATATTTCGGTGCTTTCTTTTTTCACTTGAAGAAGAGTCGGACTGATAATTTGACCTGAAACAGCTATTGCGTTTCTTTTATTTTCAATTTATAACCTATTTGTCACCTTCATATCAAATGGTAATGAAGTAAAAGAAAAAAAAAGTGCATTAAAATTTAAATAAAATCTTATTTATAACCGTTATGTTTATGCATAATGTATAAATTTCATAGTATAACAGCTTTTTACTTTTGTTTATTTTAAATAATTTCTTTAAAAGAGAAATCTTTATTATTTATTTATTTATTTATTTGTAGTATTTATTGGAAACAATGGTAGTATATAGCTGAAAAGATTAAACTTATTAAAATTAAAATTTAATTAAAATTAATTTGTTTTTTTTTATTCATTCATTTCTTTTTAAAGGAAAATGTACTTTTTCGTTTTATTATATTCATCGAAATCAAATGGTAATATAATGGAAAGAGCAGGGGCTATAAAATACATGCTTCAAAATCTAAAGAGGTACAGTTGACTTTAACATTGTAGTTCTTAAATAATAACAGATCCACCTGTTGTTGATAAATACTCATTTTATCATGAGATATTTAGATGAATTTTTTTTTTTTTTTTTTTTTAGCTTACTTACTGATTTTTTACCAAGCAACATACATTATATATAATATATATATATATATATATATATATCAGTCGAACCTCGTTTACGGGAATCTCATGGGGAATAAAAAAAAAATGTTCATGTTATCAGTAGTTTATATTGTCAGTAACTGAGAAACTGACCTTTGTTTTAGCGGGGATTGTGGAAACTATTCACGATAAGCGGTTTACGTTAATTAGATTCGACTATATATATATATATATATATATTGTATCAGAAAAAAAAAGTAAAAAATTTACAAATTTAAACTCTCAAAGTACAGAGTATTGTTATAAAGTTTGGAATAAAATCACAACACAAAATATGGAATAGAGTTTCATATTTTTTTCCCTTTATTTTTCTCATATTCCATTTTCAGATTTAATGCATCTTTTTCAGACGTGAATTTTACTGTAATAATTTGCTTAAGTCAACTCTGATAGACAAGTTTAATGCATCTGAATGTTTGCATACATGTATTTCAATTTAATCTTTAAAGCGTTTTTATTATACCTCTTTAATTAATTGATTACGAAAATATGTCTGCTATATTCAATATTTAACATTCTTCAATATATAGCTAATAAAGAAATTTCTAAAAATATTTCTTCTTGTAACCAAATATATTTATGTTAAATGTGTAAAAGTTATTCTCACTTAACCCTTTGAGGGACAAGATAATTTTGATAATTTAAAATTATCTGCCACCAGTACGTACAAACAAATATAAGTGATTAAAAAGAAAAATGGAGTTTTTCTTCTATATTATTAAAGTAAAACTTTGTAAAAAAAATTCTTGGACAAGTTTTTACAGTTGGGAATTAAAATTAGGTTTGATATAATGTATTCCAAAGCCTTTGAAAGGGTTAAACGAATTTAAATAAATAAAAATGTATAAGTCTGCGTAGCTTTATATTTTTCTTTCATCTGAATTATATAGAGATCTACAAAAATATAATTAAGTGAACCTGAACATTAATGTTACAAACAATACTCTGGTTAATATAATCCTTTTTTTTTTTTTTTTTTTTTTTGGTATCTGGTTGCGTAAAAACATTATGTAATATTGGGCATTATGTATCATCACAATGCACAATATTGTTTTAATTTAATCTTTTAAAGTTTTATTTTCGTATGCATTTCGCATTATTAAGATATATATTTTTGAAAAATTTAAACTGTTGTTCCGAATTTATCATTTTTGGTGTATAACGTACAAAACTCATAAATATTAAATATGTACATAGTAGACATACGTTGTACAGTATCTAAGAACTACAATGCCGTATATTTATTAAGAGTATATTGTACTGTATGTAATTAATGAATCTGTCAATTTTATGATTAATAATCAAATAGTAATTCAGATAAAGCTAGTCTGAATACACACAAGTGTAAGCAGATATGTAATCCACAGAATAATTATTGTGCATCTTTATATACGTATACAGATGATGGGGGACCAAATAAGAAAAAAAGCGATACTTTCGAATTTAAACATTTTGTCGGAAATTTTGAGAAACATTTGATGGATACTTTGTGGGTGTAAATAACATGTTATATCACATATGTTTAAAAAAAATACCCCAAAGATAAGAAAAGAACCACTAATAAAATTATATTTTTACATATTTGGCACCATCTTGTAATTAATAATGCTTGAAATTTATTGTAGTTTTAGCATGTTTTTATGGCGCTCTTTTTAATTATCATTTATAATTCACCATCACAGAAAATTTCTTTAACGAAATTAAAGACTTTCAAGTGTTTTTTATTTATAATAAGCACGGTTTTTAATTTATTATAAGTCATTTTTAGAAAACTTGACATAGTACATTAGACACAACATTCTGTAATCTGAGATTAAGAACATTAAATTTATGCAAAAAAATGAGCATTTTTACTAAAAGATATTTATCTGCGCATGCACAAGATTTAACGAAAAAAAATTTTTGGGTATTATTTAGTGAAATGTATAGAACTCATGCAAACATTGTGAAAAATCAAAAAGATATCGTCAACAGAATTAGTTGAAATTTAAGCACTATGAAAGACAAGCAAAAGTATAAGTATGTAATGCATATTTTTATTTTTAATAAGTCCTTGGGAATACACTGTAAGTTAATTAAATTGAAATCTTTATAAAACCACTTATCGTTCGCTTCTCTTTCATATTGCTTTAAATTTAACTAATTCTATCGATGATATGTTTCTAAATTTCCCTGATATTGCTTTGGTTATTTTTTCAGAGTATTTATGTATTTGGATAATAAATTTTGTAAAAAAAAAAAAAAAAAAAAACTTTGTCACCATTTGTGGATGCAAAGTTAAAACTTATTTAGAAAAAATACTCATATTTCATCTTATATTAATATTTTTATATTATATTTGTATTATGTTATGTCTAATGCACTATGTCAAATTTTCTAGAAATGGCATTAAATTGATCTGAAAACCCTTTATGTTATATAAGCAAAAAATGTTTCGCAAATTTTCAATAAAGATAAAAAAAAAAATAAAAAAAATATATATATATATTCTCAATGAATGCGCGTGATACTGACAAAATTATGAATACACATAAATTAAAGAAGCCACATAAGAATAAATGCTACAGCTACAACGCATTTCAAGTGCAAATTTTTATAAATAAAAATTTACACCCCCCCCCCCCGTTAAGATCCCTTCTTTTCTTTCTGGACAAAATCTTTACATAAATATATGTGGAATAACATGTTTTTTATACCCATGAAGTTCTATGCACTTTATCAAGATTTCTCTATGTATTTGACAAAAAGGCTAAATCGGAAAATTACACATTATTTTGCCACTCGTCTGTATATCATGAAAATGGCTAAAAATTGACTTTTAAAGTTTGGAATTCAAGCATTCTCTGGAATAAAAACTATTTATATTAATGGATACAACACGATAAAATTGTTGTGAAATATAATTATATATATATATATATATACGAAAGAACAATAGTTTTATTTATAAAGTATTTATACAAAAGCTATTTCTATATGTTTTCTTTCTTTAATTTTTCCTTCTTTCTTTTTTTTTTTATACTAACCTTCTGAACCAGAAAATAATGGCGTCCAATAAGTAAAAATTATGTTTTTAGCATAATCATAGACAGAGATTGGGTGAGGACGGCTTTCTTTCCTTTTACTTATGTCTAACATAATATAAAAACGGAAAAGGGAAAACGTTATCAAAACAATAAATAATATATTTAATAAGTAAATAAATAATATACTAAGAAATGATATATTAATTATAAATAATATACTTACTATATTTTTTATTAAAAAAAAAATAATAATTACATTTGTTTATTATTTAATATGCCATGATAGCATAATTACATAAAATGAGTAAAAATTGCGTTGACTCATTTTAAAGAAATTTAAACATTTAATGATTACCAATTACATTGCCATGTGGAATAAGTTTAAATATCTGTAAACATAATTTTTGTAAACTGCTGCTGTAAACTGAAAATATGAATACACACATGCACTGAAATTTAAAAATATGAAGTATGTTAAATATTTTGATTAAAAAAATTATATTTAAGTATTTTGAAATTTTTAAAATTTCTTCCTTCTAACTAATTTTTAAATTTTCGTTTCAATTTCTTATTATTATAAATTAACAATATATTCTAAACTCAATTGCATATAATTTTAGCGGTGTATTGGTACATTAATTTTCGAAAATATTTTTTATGTTGGAATATTAAAACTTTCTATGAACTTCAGCATTCAAATATATTTTTAAACTATCCATGGACTTACAAAGTAGTACCCAGAAATGTTTAGAATATACAGGGTGCAAAGTCGAGAGCAGGCCTTTATTTGCACAACAATTGGTCTCAGACGTTCTCCAATTACAAAATGTATTTTTTAAAAAAATGTAAGCATTCATTATATGACATGTTTAAATTAAAAAAATCAATTTATTCAAAATCACAAAAATTGGTAATTTTTATACGGTTTTCAGGACGCTAATAGTAAAAGTTGACTTTCAACTTAAAAAATATAACACGAAAAGTTTCACTTTTGTGCGCCCAAAATTGTCTGAGATAGTTAGTTTCAAAATTTAGGATTATTTCGCATTTTCTCGGGATTTATTAAAAAGACAATGAAAAATTCTTTAATAAAGCCCGGGAAAAAGCAAACAAATTCCAAATAGGATATTTAAACCGATCCCTTATTGAAGGCCTAAATATGTTAGAAAATCTAAACTTTAAATATCTTGTTCCATTTTGGGAGAATATAAATGAAACTTTTTGTTAGGATGAGTGTCAATTTTTTTAAATATCACTATAGGGATCTGGAACTGTATAAAAATTTAGTTTTTGTAATTTTGAAAAAATAGATATTTTAAATTTAAACTTGTCATACCGCTCATATTTTTATAAAAAAAATTTTGTAACTGAAACTATATGTTTGCGACTAATAGTTGCGGAGATAAAGACATTCTCGTGATTATCTTTGTACCCTGTATTAAAAAAAATTAATATATATATATATATGTATGTATAAATGAATTTTTAATCGTAGTTAAAACCAGGCAACCGATATAAGATCACTGAAACCACATAGAACAATGAGAAGGAAATTACAACAAATTTAAATAACATGTGGAGACTGATTGTGATTTATTGAAACATTTATTTTTGTTTATTTATTTTTATTTTATTTAACTTCAATCTAATCATACATTTATTCCTAGATTATTCGTTGCAATTTTAATAATTTTGCCGGTGCGTAAAAACGACATGAAACTCAAATCAAAAGATACAAACAAGCAACGAGAAGGAAAAAAAAAAAAAAAAACAGCATTTTTTTTTTTTTAAGGAAAAGCTCAGAACGGTGAAAAAGAAGAAGAAAAAAAAAAAAAAAAACTCGTCAGGGGTGACCTTTTTCACCGTTGAGCACCAATGTACGATTTCGTTCGTTAGCAGCTATACCAGCGGACACCCAATCGTACAAGAAATTAATTGAAGTTAAAAATGATGAATAAAGTGGAATAAACCAGGGGTGCAGAACATGTCCGAACGTCCGAACGAGGTTCGGGTGAAATTTTGAATATTTTTTTAAGAGAAAATAAAAATGTAAATCAAAAATAACAATTTGCTACTTTGAAGTGCTTATACACTAACAGCGACATTTTTATGTTACACTGTATGTTTATTCTCTTAAAGATTTATTACATAGAACAAATGACTTTGAATAACAAAGTAGATTTTTGCATTATTGAGGGAAATTTATACTGTGTTTGGGGGAAATTTCCGAGGTTTGAACATTTTCTGCACCCCTGGAATAAACTATTAATTCAAGAACACAGAGAATCAAACAGAAAACAACTATAAAAAACAAACATTACTCACAGGATGATGCATCCGGAATCCCAAGGATTAAAACAAGCAAAATAATTCAAGAGTTTAGTTGTACATAGCAGATGAAGAATGATACAACACAGCAACAGGGATATGAATTACTTTTTTTTAAATTCAAATAATGTTGGAGAAATTTGAACATACTTAATTTAGACGTATATGCATGAGAAATTCCATATTCTACGACAGTAATTCCCAAAAATTGTCATAACGTGAAAGTCAACACTATATCCCTTAAAAATTTCCTTAAATTTTTGCATTAAAAAAAAAAAAAAAAATTCTTTTTTTCCCCTAATCTGAAGATAATGGCGTTATAGTATTAATAACGAAACTTTAATAAACACCATAAAAGGCAAGAACTCGCAGCTGCTACAAAAGAAAAAAAAAACCGGCAACGCATTCAACACACTCAACGTGCTTGTTTGCAGCTCTCGCGCTTACATTGTTCGCCTGATGAAGGGTTGTGTCTTCTTTTAACCCGAAACAATTGTTTCGAGTTCTTGCATTTTATGGTGTTTATTCAAAGTTTTGTAATTAATACTATAACTTCATTATCTTCAAATCAGGGGAAAAAAAGAAATTAAAAAAAAAAAAAAAAAAAAAAAAAAAATGAAAAAATTTAAGAAATTTTTTAAGGGATAAAGAGACGTAATGGCACTATTTTCGGAAAACTCTCATATAATATCGAATTTTTGATGCATATTACGTTGAAATTAAAGGAATAGTAAGTATGTTAAAATTTCTCAAACATTATATGAATAATAAAAAAAAAAGTAGTTTATAATCCTGTTCATGTGTTGCATCATCAGCTATGTAATTTTTAATAGAAAAGCACCACAAAACTGGCGTTGTAAAAATTATTACTTACAGACTTTGAATAAACACCATAAAATGAAATAAACTCGCAACAATTGTTTCGGGTCGAAAAAACAAACGACGCTTCATCAGGGGAATAAAGTAAGCACGAGTGCTGCAGTCAAAGCGGCAACGCACCAATTGCGTTGCCGCTTTGACTGCAGCACTCGTGCTTACTTTATTCGCCTGATGAAGGGTCGTGTGTATTTTCGACCCGAAACAATTGTTGCGAGTTTATTGCATTTTATGGTGTTTATTCAAAGTTTGTAAGTAATAATATGTACTTTTTACTTTTAAACGCCCGTACTGTGGTGTTTTTTTTTATAATGACGTCACAGTTTTTTTTTTTTTTTTTTTTTTCTACACTATTTTAGAACGTTTACAGTACGTTTTCTAGAACGTTCTGAAAATGTGTATAACGTTTTGAAAACGTTCTAAAGACGTTTAGAACGTTCTGAGACCGTATACGTAGAACGTTCTCAGAACGTTTCTATAACACCGATGGTGATAGTTACACGTTCATTGAACGTTCTCTGAACCGTACTATTGTACGGCTTCAAGATGGACAAATAGACGTCTATAACACGTTCAAAGTGAACGTTCTTAGAACGTGTTTGTAGAACAATTTTTTAACGTTCAGAGAACGTTTCGGTGCTGCTTGGGAACGGAGTAACTCTGACAAGCAAAACAATTTTGTGGACTTTTTTTTTTTTTTAGGGGGGGGGGGGATTATAATAGCAGAAAAAAAAAAAAAAAAAAAAACTATTTTATAGGTTATTATAAATATTCATATTAAAAGAAGTGATATTCAGCGATTCAGTCATTTCCAATGCAAAAATGTTGGCAGCCATGTTACCCCTTCTCAGGAGCAGATCGAAGAGGAAGGTCATAGAGATCAAAACTTCCCCTTTTAGAAAGGGTATAATTCCCCTATCCAGAGCTAAGCTACACTTGCCGCCTCTGGATAATTGATACTCTGATTGACCGCCATTTCTTTTGCAATGAAAATGCAAAACATCAATAAAGAATAAATAGTATCATAACTTTGAGTCAATTTTTGACTGTTGGACAGTTAACTGTAAATAGCTACATCTTTTAAAATGAAAATTTTGTAAAGTTCATTCTGTGTAATATCCTAGAAAATGTACAAAATTAAAACTAACCTTCTATATGTATACCCGAGAAAACCCTTTAATCGATAGTATTATTATGATATGCTATTTAATCATATATTTTAAATTTGCATGCATAAAAAGTTTTATCACATGAAATTTCATATCGTTAGGGCAATTAACGGTAAATATATGAGCGATGCTGCATTTGAAAGAGCATATATAATAATAATGCATCATTGCAATGATCAAACACCAAGAAGGAAGACGAAATAATCAACAAATAACCCCTTATGGATGTGAAGTTTTATACAAGGCAAAATATATTTAAAAAGTTAATATGAGTTGTTAATGAAACACTGATGGATCAGATCATATACAGCAAATATGACAAAGTATAACAGAAAAGGAGCAGAGAAACTAGTTTGCCGGCCGCCCAGCTTTTCCCCAAATCTCTGCAAGACCAGTCGAGCCGGCCAAAGACCGTCGTGTACACTAATGGTGGCTGGTGCTCGTAAAATCTGTCGTGGCCGCAATGTCCTCCATGTTTCTATCAAAAATTATACCTATGGGGGTCACCGAAGCGGGAGAGCCATACCTTCCGTGAAGGATCAAAATTGTGATGGCATGTCTCCGGACTACCTCTAGGGGTGTGTCCCAGACCGTCGCCAATTGCCCATCTGCGCAGCACTAGTGCGACGTAAAACCCAACCATCCATCCATCCTTCTCTGCAAAACCAGAAGGTAACAAAGAAAAAAAAAGTTAAAATGAAGATAGTAATAACTGCACAAAAGTAAAATAAAATAAAATAATGATAATAATCAAATTAATTAATTAATTAATTAAGCAAAAATTAAAACTTATCGAGAAAACCGTGAAAGATTTAATTAGCTGAATAATTACATGAACATGAGGTATATATATATATATATATATATATATATATACATATATATATATATTATGAGATTTAAGACTGTCTACGAGTTGAGTAATTTTAAGGATATAAACAGTTCTATTAGGCAACATTTCATAATATTAAAAGATATTTTTAAAACTAATTTCAATTTGATACAATAATTGAACTATTATCTTAAGCTGACTTAAAAAAAAAAAAAAAAAAAAAAAGAAAAGAAAAAAGAAAAGAAAGAAGAAAGAAAG